>JASEKS010000240.1:0-164273 GCA_030770415.1 Pleoardoris graminearum
AGTAATAGTAGTAATAGTAGTAATAGTAGTAATAGTAGTAATAGTAGTAATAGTAGTAATAGTAGTAATAGTAGTAATAGTAGTAATAGTAGTAATAGTAGTAATAGTAGTAATAGTAGTAGTAGTATTTTTATAAAAAAAAAAAACTTTTTTAAAATAGTAAAAGAAATAAAACTCTAATAAAAAAAACTTATTAAAATAATTAGAATTATTTAGGCGCGGGGATATATATATATATAAAAGTAAAATAGATAGTAGATAGTAAAAGAAAAGTATACTATAGCTCTATAAAATAGTTATAAGAGCTTACTATTAGAAAGTTAGTAGTTATTATAAAAAAATTTAAATTTTTTTAAAATACCTTATATAAGATAATTAAAGAATTTTATAGAGACTACTATATTATATTTTAATACTTTCATTACTATTAAAAAGGTTATAGAATATTAGTACTAGTAAAAAAGTTATTATAGTTATTATGTAAAAAGTTTATTAAAACAAGTTAGTATTAATTACGTTATATAGTAATAGTTTAAACAGTAAGCCTAAGATCACGTAATATTATAGTAATAACCCTAGGAAATTTACTTACTCTAAGCCACTACAGCCACACTATTTATTCGATTAATATATAAATATATAATTCTAGGGAAGAGAATAGAATATATTATATTTAGAAGTATAAGTAAGATTTATTTTACTATTTAAGGTTCTATAAGATAAAAATCTATTCCTAAATAGGACTAGCGTAGCGAACTAGGCCTAATTAAATAATAGATTAGTAGTTTAATATAACTTTATTTAGTAATTTATTAGTTAGAAAATTAAAGAACTAGTTCTAATTTATTTAGAAACTAAAGTACTTTCTTTAAATAGTTAGGTAGTCTTAATATAAAAGGCTTATTTAAAAAAAAAAAGATAATAAAGATATAACTCTAGTAAATATTTACTAGTATAAGTACTTTATTTACTAATAAGTAACAAAATTATTATTTTAAAATAATAATTATATTTAACTATAAGTATAGTCCTATAGACGAGATAGTAGCCCTATTAATTAAATAAGTAATATATTATATTTATATATATATACTAATTTTTTTTTATATAATAGAGTTACTATTAGTAACTACTTAATTAGGAAAAAAAGTGCTATATATACTATAAAACCTAATAACTAGCTCTTAAAGATACTGCGCTAAGCCTAATTAAGAAAAATAGCGCTAAGATAGGCACGTAACGACTACTTAATATATATATACTAATTAAATAAATAGTGTGACACCGGTTTTAACAGAGACCTTAAGGTTTTAAAATTATAATAAAATAATTAATATAAAATATTCTATTTTATTTAGTTATATACCTAGCTATTTATTTTTATTACTCTAGACCTACTAGCTATTATCTCCTTATAGTCCTTATAGTCCTTATAGTCCTTATAGTCCTTATAGTCCTTATAGCCTAATTTAAAGAATCCCTTAGTATTTAGGTCTAGCGCACCTATTTTATTTTTATAATATTATATGCCTATAGCTCTGCGATATATCTAAAATTATTTAGTTTACTTTTATATAGATTTTTTAAGTTACTTTACTATTTTTATATAAAGTTTTTATTTAATTGTAAAAGTTCTATAAGGTATTAATTTTTATAATAGACTTTTTAGGACTATTATTATATACTATTTTACGCCTTAAGTATCTAGTAAGTATTTAAGAGGACTAGTAATACTAGCTCCTTATTTAATTTATAAGACGTTCTATCTTATTATCTATACCTTAGTTAAATCTTTAGCCTTTTAGTAATAGTTACTATAACTATATATTAATCTTTAGTTATATTAGGCGTACTATTATATAGTATTATACTAAAAATCGCGTAAGTACTGCTATTATCTTATACTAGTTATAAAAAGTTACTTATTTTAATTTTAAATTTTTTATTATTTCTTTTACTTATTTATTTAATATATACTTTTTATAGTACGCGCTGTAAGAGTTTATAATATAAAAGTCTATAACGCGAGAGCCTATATATCTATTACTAATTAATTATTTATTTTACAGTTTATTAGGTATATAGGAGTCTAGTACTATAGTTAATAAAGCCTACTACCTTATATATTACGCTACGTACTATAAATATAATATTTTTTTTTTATAAATGCCTGCTTAGTATTAGTTATAATAGTAAATATATAAGTATAAGTTACTATAGGGTAATAAATTACACTAAGCTATAATACTGTTAAGTACTATTAAGTAATTATTACGTACCTATTTTAGTATAGTATTTTTCTTAATTAGACTTAGCGCAGTACCTTTAAGAGCTAGTTATTAGGTTATATAGTATATATAATACTTTTTTTTCTAATTAGGTAGTTACTAATAGTAACTTTATTATATAAAAAAAAATAGTGTGGCTGTAGTGGCTCGGGGTAACTAAAAGGGGTTTTAAAAAAAGAGGAGTATATATATACCTTTATACTTAATATATCGAAAAAAATTAAATAAGTAATTAAAGTATTAAGCGTTACATTAGTAGTATTAGTTATAATAATAAAATTATTAATAAAGGTATATAAGAATATAGTAAACGTAAAAAAGAGAAAAATATATAATATATAATTTATAGTAAAGTTAATAAGTAAAATAAATAGTTTATAAATATAGTAGATATTCTTTAGTATAAAAAATATAATAGAGGTAAAAATAAATATAAATATAAAAATATTTTAAATTTAAAGCTTAGAGCTCGTAAAATAATAGCTAAAGAGTATTAGATAATAGATAGTAAAATCTTTAGTAGGTAGAAATACTAGAAGTAGTTAGTATTTAAAAGCTTTAGGAGGGCTTATATATATAAATATATTTAGTATTATAATAATTATTATAGTTAAAAAAGAAAAATATAATTATAAATAGAGATTAATTATTATTAAAGACTATACTACCTATAAATATAAGTAGAGTAAACAGTAATAAAAATAAATATAACCTTTATTTTATTTTATAAAAAAATAGATAAAAAAGTAATTAATAAATTACTATAGTAATAGGTAACTAGATACTATAATTATATATTTTACTTAATTTTGTACTATATATATACTAATATATATATCTTTTTTAGTTAATAATTACTAATAGACCTAATTAGACTCGTAACTTTTATAAATAAAATATATTAGTACTCCTTTACTAATTAATTTCTATAATAATAAGTTATTATTTAGTTATTTTATTATTAATATATTCGTGCTATTATAACTATTATATTTAATATTTTTTTATTTATTATTATTATTACTTTTATTACTATTACTATTACTACTATTCTACTCCTGAGTAAAAGTATAAAAGGCTTATTTATTCTTTTATATTTTATTTTTATTAAGTTTTACCCCGCCTATTAATATTATAAACTAATAATATTATCGTAGACTTATTATATAATTTAAAATAATATTTTTTTATTTAATTTTACGTAAGCCTCTATATTATTTATTAAACTTTTTATTAAAATAATAATACTATAAAGGCCTATTAAAGTAAGTTACGTATATACTTAGCTTATCTAGTAGTCTTATAAAATAAAAAAAGTTATATTTACTATTATTAGTACTTACACCGCCTATAAGTAAAAAAAGAAAAATACCTACTACTTAGTTAGTAATACTTACTAGTTAAGAATAAAAGTATATTTAGTATTATGTAGCTCTATAGTAACGTATTATTTAGTTAAAAATATTTTAAATTTTAAGCGTATACTCCTAGACGCGTATTATCTTCTTTATTTAGTTTTAATATTATTTAATACTTACTATAAATTTTTTATACTATTTATTCTTATTTATTTTTTATATATACGTTATAGTCTCTATATAAGTAAAAAAGTTTTTTTTAATACTTTAGTCCTTTTAGTAATATATACTAAGTATATAGTTAAACTTATAAAAAGTAACAGATCTTTACTTTTTAGTTTAGCTAGTAGTTATTTTAGGTACTATCTTAATAAGTTATTTATAAAAAAATTTATTAATTATTAGAGTACTATAGACTGCTTTTAGAATTAGGGTTATAATATTACTATATAGTTTTTATATAATCTTATTAATAAAAAACGCGTTTATAATAAGAATAGATAATAGGTTTTTATTAGTAGTTTAAAATATAACGGCGATAATAGTAATAGTATAAAATAACTTAAAAAAAACTAAATAAATATTTAGTAGAACTTTAAGAAGTAAAAGATAATATAGTATAAAATATAGGTAAATAACTAGACTTACTAGCTTTAAAGGCTAAATATTTTATTATAAGTACTAGGTAACCGCCTAATAACTTTATTAATCCTAAAGTTTGTATACGTAGTAATACCTAATTACTTTATATATAATTATAAGTAGTCGCTAATCTATAAATATAAATTAAAGTATAAGTATTACTATATTTAGTAGGGTACTATAACCCTTACTAAAAGAAAAGAGTATAACTTTTAAGGGTTTAAAATTTATACTGTTTATATATAACCTTATTATATATAAGCTATTTAGTATTTATTAAGTTTTTATTATTACGTTATGCGGCGGCTTTATAAAGCTTATAAAGTATATTAATTAACTTCTACTACTATTATTATTACTATATTTATTAAACGTAATTATTAAAACTATTTTTTATTACTAATTATACTGTTAATAATAGTTTTATTATATATACTTTATTTAGTAATTATTATAGATTTTAAATTTTTATATATTAGTTTTTTTATTATTAATTTTAATTACTTCTTTAATTAATTAAATATATTATATATTCTAGTCCTTTTTTTTTTAAGTAAAGCTACGCTTTTAGCGTAGTAGCTATATTTTTAAAAGAAATAACTACTAACTACTATAGGGGTTCCTGTAAAACAGCTCTATAATATTCTAGATATAATAATAGAAAATAGAAATAGCGCGTAGTTATATATTAACGCGTTATACTAAAGACGTATTAATTATATTTAGTTATACAACATTTTTTACCGTCCTTATACACGCTTATTTTTAACTGTATCTGGGGGAATAACTTTTTTTAGCCTATACCTTTTTTAGACTAGTGTTTCGACGCTATACTTTACCTCTCTTTACAAGATATTTAGTTATAATAAATTAAAATAGCGTCGCCCGCTTAATTACCTATAATAAGTTAATATATAATTTCTTCTAACCTAGTACCGGACGTCTATTTATAAAGAAAAAAAAAATAGTAGTAATAGCTTATACTATTACTAATATACTATAAAGTATTAATATACACCGGCGTTCCCGGTACTATATATATATATATATATATAAAATAATACATATATTTATATATTAATTAAACAAATAGTGTGGCTATAGTAGCTTAGAATAACTAAAAGGGATTTTAAAAAAAAAGGAGTATGTATATACCTTTATTATAAAATAATAAAAAAAGTATAACTAATAGTCTACTATACTAGATAGTTACTTATATTTACTAAATATCTACAACTATACTATAGATAAATAATTATATAAAAGTAACACCTATAGCGTATTTTATATAACTAGATTTATTACTATACTAGTAATAACGAAGCTTCTAATAAAAAATTTTTTATTAAATATTTTTAAAAAGCTCTAGAGTATTATAGTAAGTCTTAGCCTATATAAGTAATTAGATAGTATAAAATAAATAGTAAGTTTAATAACTATAAACTACTATTTTATAGTAGAAATAGGTAAGTATATACTATATTTATAGAGCTACGGCTATAGTTACAGCGATAGTAATTATTATTAATTTATATAGTTATAATAGTAAAGGATTTTAAAAATTTTAAAGAGTCTAAAGATTTTATTATAAATACTAACCTAAACTATATTTATAAGTAAAAGTAGTAGCTCCTAGCTCTACTAAATAATTAAAATAATTTTAACTACGGTAAGTTTAAAGATAAAGTAATAACTATTACTCTAATAGTAGTATAGCTGTAAAATATAAAAAACCTAATAAGGATAGTATTAGTAATAATACTCTAAAGGCTAGCCTAAAGATAAGAAGAGAAAGCTATATATAAGACAGTAAATAATAATAATAGATAAATATAGTAGATAAATATAATAGATAATAAATAAGTATAGAAAGGAAGAGAGAAGTGTTATAAAATGCCTATAAGTATAGGTAGAATAATATATAACAGTTTAAGTATAAAGAAAATAAGTAGATAGTATTAAAAAGAAATAAAAAAGTTTTTTTTATTATAAACCTATTAAAAAGTACAATTATAACTTATTAGACCCGGCCGTTATAGTTAAGCCCGTATTCTAGTACTCTAAATTTATATTTTTTTTATAGAATTATATTAGAAGAAAGTATTAATTATATATAGAGTATATATTTTTATATTTATATATTAATAAAATAAAAAGTGTAGCTATAGTAGCTTAAGATAACTAAAAGGGGTTTTAAAAAAGGAGGAGTATATATATATTTTTATACTTAATATATTATAAAAAGTAGGTTAAGACTATACTAAAAAGAGTATAGCGCCGCGCTTTGCGTACCTCTTAAAAAAAAACGTTACGTTTAAAGAGTCTAGTATAAATATTATAGTCTTCTTTAGAGGAGAACTGTATAGGCAGTATATATAAACTATTTAAAATAAGTTTTAGTATAAAGGTATGCACATACTCCTCCTTTTTTAAACCCCCTTTTAGGTCGCCCCGAGCTACCACAGCCACACTTTTTATTTAATTAATATATAAATATATATATATTAAAATAAGTTAATATAATAATATTAATAATTAGTATTATATTTATAATTAAATATTAAAAGAAACTTATAAAATTATTTCTATATATAGTTAAATAAAATATAAATATTAAAGTTTAGAATTACTTAATTTTAAATAAAATATTATATTTTTAATAAAATAAACGCTAATTTTAAGTATACCTATCTAATTAGGAAATAGTTATATATATATTCTCTTTTTTAATTAAACCTAATAACAGGTCTTAATAGAGATCTAAAGGTTTCAGAATTATAATATAATAATTAATATAAAATATTTTATTTTATTTAGTTATATACTAAGCTATTTATTTATATTCTTCTATACTAGCTGTCTATTATCCTCTTTTTAAAAACTCCTTTTTACTTACCTTTAAATATCCTTTATAGTATTAAGTATTCTCTCCCCTAGGATTATTATTATAATATTACGCGACTCTAGACTAGCTGTTTAAACTTCTATTATATTACGTAATTAATTAACTCTTTATAAGTTTTTTACGTAGTAACTATAATAACTTTTTTACTAGTACTAATAATCTATAACCTTTTTAATAGTAATTAAAGTATTAAAATATAATATATTACTCCCTATAGAATTTTTATAAAATCTTTTAATTCTCTTACGTAAGGCTTTTTAGATTTAAGTTTTTATATAACTACCTTATAGCGCTTTAGCGCACTCTTCTCCTACTACCTATTTTAAAACTTTACTTTTATACGTATATATATCCCCGCGCCTAAATAATTTTAACTACTTTAATAAGCTTTTTTTACTAGAGTTTTACTTTCTTTACTATTTTAAGAAAGTTTTTTTTATTATTATTAAAATAGTACTATTATTACTACTACTATTACTACTATTACTACTACTACTACTACTATTACTACTACTACTATTACTACTACTACTACTACTACTATTACTACTATTACTACTACTACTACTACTACTACTACTACTACTACTACTACTACTACTACTATTACTACTACTATTACTACTATTACTACTACTATTATTACTACTACTACTACTATTACTATTACTATTATTATTATTATTACTACTACTACTACTACTATTACTACTACTACTATTACTATTACTATTACCGCTACCGCTGCCGTTCTTTATTTTAAATAAAAAAGTTTTATTTTTTTTATATTATTATATTATAAAGTTTACTATATTACTGTATAATCTAAAATAGATTTTAATATCTTTATAGGTATTATTAAAACTAAAATTATATTTATTTTAAGTAAAAAGAGGCGCGTTAGGATTAAATCGGAATTAAAAATATTAATTAAAAAATTTAATTTATTAAATCGACTAGCCTACCGTACTATATAGAAATAAAATTAAAATAATTTTTAATATAATCTAGCTAGTTATTACTATTAGTAAAAGTCTATATTATACGCTAGGGGTTACCTAGTTTAATTATTAGACGCTAAAATACTAATATAAATATAATAAAAATAAAAGATTTAGTTTTAATTATATTAAAAAGATTTCTTAACTTTATATATAGTATTTATAAACAGAAAAAAAAGTTACTACGCTAATAATTTTAAATATACTATATAACTTATAGTTCTGCCTATAATAATAATAGCTTATAAATATTCTATTATTATTTTATAGTTATTGCCCTACTATTATTATAGCTACTACCTAATAAGTTATTTATTAAATTATTACTCTACTAGCTGTAATAGAATTCTAAAAATTTTATATTTAATAGGCTTTAGTTATAGCGCCTCTGTTCTATTTACTTATATTAAGTAAGAACGTAGTGTACACTAAATTAATACAGCTCCTATAGATAAACGTAAAAAAATAATATTAAGTATAAAGATATATATATACTCCTCCTTTTTTAAAACCCCTTTTAGTTGCCCTAAGCCACTATAGCTATACTATTTATTTAATTAGTATACAAATATATATAGTATTAAGCTATAACGTTTTTCTATATATTAGTAATTTTTATTTTATATTACTCTAATTAAAATTATATACGCCTTTTATACTATAGACTATAGCCTTTAATATATCTAGTTACTTACTAAAAAACTATACCGTCTTTTTACTTTAGCGCCTTATAGTTATTAGCATTAGCATTATTATTAATAATAAAAAACTTATTTTTACTTATTAATTATTTAGTATACTAGTATAGTTATATATTTATATTTATATATTAATCGAATAAAAAGTGTGGCTGTAGTGGCTCGTGGCGACTAAAAGGGGTTCGAAAAAGGAGAAGTATATATATACCTTTATATAGTATAGTTATATAATTTTACTATTATTTTGTTATTTAGTAGTACCCCTAAATAGTAGATTTTTAGCTTTTTTATAAAAGATTATAGTTTTTTTTATATATAGTTAAGTCTACGCCTATATTAATAAAATTATTTTATTTAAGTATAAACTTTTATAGGTTATCTATAAAGATAAATAGTATTATAGTAACTATATTAAATATACTTACTATTTTATATATTTATATATTAATTATATAAATTGTGTAGCTGTAGTGACTTAAAATAACTAAAAGGAATTTTAAAAAAGGAGAAGTATATATATGCCTTTATTTTACTATTTTATATTCCTTATTTATTTAGTTTAATTTAAAAGCTTAAAGTGTATATTATACTTTATAGTACAGGCTAAAGTAAATTTAATATATATATATTACTAAAATTTTATTTTTTAACGTACTAGAAGCGCGTATTTTAGTTATAAAATAGTAGTATACTATTTTTAGTAAATAGTACTTTAGATGCTGTAATACGTACTATAGTTATAATATATTAATATCTTTTCTTTTATAAATACCTGCTTAGTATTAGTTTATAATAGTAAATATACTAGTATAAGTTATTATATAAAATAATAAACTATACTAAGCTATAATACTATTAAGTACTATTAAGTAGTTATTATATACCTATCTTAACACTACTTTTTTTAATTAGGCATAGTATAGTATCTTTAAGAGCCGGTTATTAAATTATATAGTATATATAACACTTTTCTTCCTAATTAGGTAGTTACTAATAGCAACTTTATTATATAAAAAAAAAAAAAAACCTAATAAACCTCTCTATTTTTTATTTTTTCACTAATATTATTAGTAGAGTAGTACAGTGAGTCACTATTTAGAAATATTTTATATTTATAAAAGTTTTTAAAATTTTTATTATTATTCCTTATATTAGGGATTTAATTCTTCTCTTTCTTATAGTATTTTTTAAATACGTCTACTTTACTAGTAAAAAGTAAAATTTTTAAAAGTATAGAGTACCGCTAAAAAATTAATATAAAACTAAAAAAAACTTAATATTTTTATACGAAATACGTTATATCTATAAGTAAAAATATAATATTAGGACAAAAATCACTATTTAAAGTTGTATAAAATAAAAAATTATTTTTAAATAGGCATAGCGTAGAGAACTAGGCCTAATTAAATTATAGACTAGTAATTTAATATAACTATTTAGTAATATAATAACCTAGTTAAGAATTAAAAAGCTAGTTCTAGTTTATTTAGAAGATAAAATACTTTTTTTACATAGTTAGATAGCCTTAATATTAAAGACTTATTTTTTTTTTTAAAAAAAAACCTAATATTATTAAATAAAGTTATAGTAAATTACTAATCTATATAATTTAATTAGTTTTAATTTATTATGCTAAGTCTACTTAAAAATAGACTTTTATTTTATATAATATTAAATAGTAATATTAGCCTAAAATATTCTTAAGTATAATATATTCTATAAATAGGTTTTAGTTCTCTATTATATTTTATTAATTTCTTAATAGTATTTTATACTTTTAAAAAATTATATTTTTATTAATAATATAGGCACGTAAAAAGAATATTATAATAAAAATAAAATTAAACTTTTAATATATATAAAATTATATATATATATATTTATATATTAATTAAACAAAAGGCTGTGGCTGTAGTAGCTGTGTAGGCAACTAAAAGGGGTTTCAAAAAAGGAGGAGTATATATATACCTTTATACTTAATGTATTAAAAAAGCCAGGTAATGTGTTATATAAAATTATATTAAAATTTAATAAATATATATATTATTAAATACTTATATACTATACTAGTTTACTAATTATAAAGAAATTAATATTTATAATATAACTATACTATTTAGTATAATAATAATAAAAGTAAAATTTTTTTATTTAGCTTAGTAATATACTAAAAAAATATAATAATATAAAAAATTATAATATTACTATTTTTAATATAAATTATTAATTATTTATTATAGTTTTACTAACTCTATAGTTATTTATTTTAACTATTTTTAATAGTGCTACTTTTTATTTTATTTAAATTAGTTTAAGATAATATATCTATTTTATAAGTCTACTATTATAATAATTATAAATATATTTTTATAAATAAGGATTAGACCTATAGTTTATATATTATTTTATATAAAGGTATACACATACTCCTCCTTTTTTAAAACCCCTTTTAGTCGCCTATACAGCCACTACAGCCACACTCTTTTATTTAATTAATATACAAATATATATTATTTTATATATATTATTTTATAAACACTAAATAAAAGAGTAATGTACTAAGTACGCTATAATCACGGTGCAACAGTGTAACTTTAGACACTAGAAATAAAGAGAGTATATATAGAGACACTGTAACAAATACCGTTCTCATGTATTAAATTCTCACGTGCAACACTGCAATAAATATATGTGCTTATTCTTAGGAGCGTTCGCGTAGTTACTCAGCCCTTTCTTGTCAGTATCGCTAATGAAATCGAGTTCATAAATCTCCAACGCCTCCAATGCATCGAGTGCCAATTCATATCCGTCTGGAGCAACATTGAACCAGAATATTCTACATTTGTGCGTTTCCATGGGCGGGTCTCTCTACCTATGCCCAGAACTCACCAGCCAACCACCTCGTCAACATGTCGGCGGACGCCTCGGGCTGGTCGTATGGGACCATGTGGCCACCAGCGTGCAGTCTCATGAAGGTGAAGTTACCACTGGACTTAACCTGACCGATCTTCTTGCCGTCACCACCAAGCTTGAGGTCCTTCAACTCGGCCTTGGCGTAGTCTTTCTTGCCGGGCCACTCCAGGGCCTCGGTCCAGGCTTTGTTACCGAGCCAGTTGCAAATGTAGTCGGCGTCACCAGCATAGACGAGGACAGGAATCTGCTCGAGGATGCCCGGAACAACGCGGTGGTAGGGTTTCATCCAGTCACCCTGGAGTAGGAAGTCGCGGTTGATGTTGAAATTGCAGCTGTCGTAAGAGTTGACCTCGGCACCAACGGCCTTCATGACCTCCTTCTTGTTGAGATAGCTGCTGATCCAATCGATCTCATCATAGCAGAGGTCGTTGTCACCGCAGGGGCGGCGGACGTCGTAGACGTTCTGGCCAGTGCGCTGGTACGGGCCAATCATAGCGTTGTTACAGTAGATGGATGCAGGCACGCAGCTCCAGACAGACTCGGAGTTGTAACAGTTTTCGATGAGGCTGGCGCAGCGCGGGTAGGCGTTGTCCATAGATTTGCACTGGCTCTCATCGAGAACAGCAGGCCAACCACCCTCACCACAGGCCATGGGGCGGTAGTACTCGTACTGAGTCAAACCATCGGTGAGACCGTTTCCAATGAGGATGGACTGGAGGTTGATATTGCGGTTCTTGTGAGAAAGAATCTCGGAAGCGAAGACGGGGATGTAGTGGCCGGCGTAAGACTCGCCGGAAATATGGAAGTCCTGCTTCGAGTATTCGGGGAACTGCTTGAAGAAGAGGGTGAGCAGAGCGTAGATGTCCTTGCCAGCAGCAACCGTGTTGCTGACGGAGCCGCTGCTGTAGGAGTAGCCGACGTTGACGGGCTGGTCAAGGAAGATGACGGAAGCGTTTGCGTTCCAGGAGAAGTCATTGAATTTGAGCTTGCCGTCCTTCTGGACCGACGAGGGGCCAAGCTCCATGAAGAGGCCCATGAGCGACGAGCAGCCAGGGCCACCGTTAAGCCAAAGAACGACGGGGTCATTCTCAGGGTCATTTCGCGATTCGAAGAACCCTTTGAGTCATTAGCATGGGCAAGACAGTAGAAACCATGCAGGTACTCACAGTAGAAGAGATGCTTGTCTTCTTCCTCGTCATCGAGATAACCGCTGTACTGCTTCACCTTGTCGACGCCTAGCGAGCTCGGATCGACCGTCTTCACCCGCAGGTTGTAGTTCTCGAGCTTGCCGTCGATTTCGCGCTCCTGCTCGCCATGGGCGTTCTCCACCCACACCTTCTGGATGTCGGCGCCTTTGACAATATGATCCCACTCGCTGTCGTCTCGGCGTGTGTGTGGCTTCGGCGTGGAGAACAAGGACGCCTTGTCGAATGCCTCGGGGAACATGAGTGCTACCTCATCCCAGAGGCGGCGAGCCTCGCCGGTGAGCGACTTAAGCGACTCCTCCAGGTTCTGGAGGGGCTTTGCCCACGACTCTGTGTTGAGGTGCTTCGGCTGCGGGGGCAACCCGAGGACCTGCTGCTGCGGAGCGACGGCAGCAGAGGCAGCTCCAACGAGGAGCGCGGAGGTGGCGACCTTCATCGTGGCCAACGAGTGCGAGAGCTTCCCGAGCTCAGGCGGCGGGATGCGGGCGGTGGGCGGTGGCTAAGGCTACACAAGAGACAATGCAAGAGACAAAGAGCGAAGGGTAGATGCAGCAAGCAGCGGAGAGCTGATGGAGACGGTATGAGGAAAGGAGCGAAGCGTCGTCTCTCTAGGCAACGGATGACGCAGCCGGGGAGCTTATCGGTGGCTGGAGCGCCTTGCCAGATACGCTAGCCGCCATCACGAGGCCCTCCGCGTTTCGAGCACCGCGCCGATGCCTCCTTCACTTCCTGGCACCCTCGTCATCTGGATGCAGCCGAGCCCACCTCCGTACCGTACCTGCATCCGCCCAATGGGGACTAGTGGCTTGGTAGCGCGGCCCTGCCCAGCGGTCGGTGAATCATTCTGAGCAATGCGGGCGGCTTCTATGATTCCAGGCGGCTGCGGAACATCCACCCACTACAGCCCACCGCTCGCATCGGAAACCATGCCTGTCGGGATAAACCAGCCCTCGAACCAGATCAAGCTCACCAATCTTGCCTTGGTGCGCATGCGAAAAGGCAAGAGTGCCCCGCTCCGCCCCGCCTCCACCAACATTGACACTCTACAGGCAAGAAGCGCTTCGAGGTCGCATGCTACAAGAACAAAATCCAGGACTGGAAGAACAAGATCGAGACCGACATCGACAACGTCGTGCAAATCAAGGCTGTCTACATCAATGTGGGCAAAGGCCAGAGGGCCTCCAAGGCCGATTTCGAGAAGATATGGGAGGGCAAGCCAGAAGAGGACATCGTCCGCTACATCCTGGATAACGGCGAGTACCAGGTCGGAGAGAAAGAACGTAGCGCCGAGCTCGAGCGGATCAAGAACGAAGTCGTCAACATTGTTGCCTCCAAGCTTGTCGAACCCAAATCGAAGCGAGTGTACACAACCGGCTTGATCGAGAAGTCGCTTGACCAACTTAGTTCGCAAACTTCTGGCCAACACGGCGACAAGGCAGAAACTGCGGAGGACAAGGACAAGGCATTGCCCAAGTGGAGAGGTGTGGTGGCCACCAAGGATGCCAAGTCACAAGCCAACCATGCCATCAAGTGCCTAATGGCCCACCAACCTATACCTGTCGCCCGTATTCAGATGAGGCTTCGAGTCGTCTGTCCAACCGCAATCACCAAGCAGATTGTGAAGTCGGCAGCAAAGCAAGAAAAAGGGAAGGGGGCAGCGGATGAAGAGCAGCAGGCACCCAAGAGCGTAAAGGATACGATACTAGGCTACATTGAGAAAGTGGAGACCGAAGAGACCACGGGTTCTGAATGGGAGACCGTTGGCCTCGTCGAGCCAGGCAATTACAAGAATCTAAATGAGTTCATCGAGAGCCAGACCAAGGGTCGCGGCCGGGCGGAGGTCCTGGATCAATCTGTCGGTGTCGATGTTTGAGCGGACACCCGTATCGCGACATCAAGTTAGGTGCGCTGACTCCTCCGTGCCCGTCAGCAGCGCACGGCGTCGAAGGATTCAGACTGCCAATACAGCTCTAACGGCAGCGCAGCGCAACTGCGCCGCATCGCTCGTGTCCAGACACCGTTCGCTCAAGTTCGCCGCGCCTTCCGCACAGCGGCTCCTGTAGCATCCCACGCTGTGGAGGCGTGCGCGAGATGCAGGCTGAGCCTCTTTTTGCGACCAGCGCATCTGGCGTCCGTGCGAGAGTATCAAGAAGGCACGACCGGACCTCCACATACACTACGTAGCAACATGGATATGTATCACGTCAAAAGGCACCCTCGATGTGTGCGGTTTGTAACATGCTTTTTCCTCTTCTATCAAGGCACAGTGTAATCCTGCCATCTCGTCTATCGTGAACTTCCGCATTTGTCCACCGCACGGCGTCACTTCATCCTCGCATCTATCCTTGCCGCTACAACCCGCTCGACTGGTTCCACGACTCTAAACATATTGTTGATGCACAGTTTGGAAGAGGGTGCGTGAATTTTTTCTTGATGAGTGAATCAGCCACTCATCGCCTGACAGGTGTTCATGCAGGAAGCTGCAGCTGCAGTGTGGCAGATTGTTCTGCCATGTTCTGCGACAGGCAGTGATCACGACTTTCACAGTTTTCGGGTGGTGTGGTGGTCGGTACCGCGTCGTCCTACGGCCATGGGCAGCGTTTAGATGATGGACTCTTGGTCCATACGCAAAGCAACCGTGATCGCCAGGGTCGCAAGGGTATCTCAGGATGACTCAACTACCCATTGGCAATACGAGCCAAGTGCTTGTCCTTTCATTGTATCCCAGGCGAACGCACACTGCGATGTCTATTGCATTCTTCATTATTGGGTCGCATGAAAAGCCGAGTGACGACTGTGAAGTATGTGTGGAGTTAGAACGGAGACTCGTTGTCAACAAGTCTACATACATACATACTGCCGGTCTTTATGAACATTATTCGTTAAACATCATGGTGATGCATGTCCTCCGTGTCAGTTCAGTCGTCAGGTCGTTAGTCATATCCGGTAAATGCATGATCAAGAACCAAAACAGAAAGCGTAGGAAAAAGACAGTGGCAAAAGGAGCCAGAATAGCGACGTATAAAGCAGACCTGCCAGAACGCCAAAAGAGATGAAGAACCGATCGACCGTGGCGGCACTTTTCAGTGTCCCATCACGCCCTAACTCCGGGCCGTCTTGCCTGTGACTTGTTCCCTGGCCAACCATGTTCTTTACTCTCAGTGTTATCATCCTTGTATAACTCCATATGTAATGCATCCCATCTTATTATCCTCATCATATGCCATTCCCGTCGCCCTAGTCCCACCATCTCCTCCCCACCCTCCCATTCCCACTCAAGATGCCCAAAACCTCCGCACTGCTCGTCCTGAACCCCCAAATTCGCTCAATCGGCTCCGCAATCATCGTCCAGTCAAACCCTCGGATGTCATACATATCAAGCACCACACGCACCAGCCAAGGATCGTACATTGGCACGGTAGGATCTTGATATATCGACAGCGCCAGTGATGACGACAAGATCTCCGGCCGAGGCGGCACAACATCCGGCTTTATGTTCACATTCGCCGGTCGCGCCCTCTTTTTCGCACGTGTCGGAGCTCGTACTGGTGACTCTGAAAACAGGCCGAAGGCCTCTCTGTCCGAGGTCGGGGAACTCGCTGCCGACGAGGCGCTCGATAGCATGCTCTCATCGCTCATCTTGGTATGCAATATGACCGGTCTTCGGGCCGCTATAGCGTGGTCAGCGGCACCGAGCGCATCGTACCTTGGGAGCGGCTTCGAAATGGCGCTCGTTGACTTGGAGTACGGTGAGTCGTCGATGGGGGTTACGGAGATGCGGGACGAGGGTGAGTCGAAGGACTGCGACCGGTGGATGCGGATTTTGGGTGAGGGTGTGCGCGGCGGGAGAGTACATCGTGTCGCCATCATATCCCAGCTTCTTATATACGGAAGATACCTATCGCTTCCGGAGTGATGTCAAATGCTTACATACACAGATCGCTTCGCTCTTCCTGAACAAGCGACTGCTATATCAATCAATATCACACACAAACATGAAACTGCCAGGAAACACAAGAATAATAAAAGAAACCCAGGAGGCTTGACGGAATCTTCAAAGGGTTGATACAGTGTTTAAATGGGGTAGGCGTTGCCTGCGCTGGCTCTGCATGCAGCATGTCGTGCCAGGGGGTTGCCGCCATGGGGGTCGTTGGACGACGGGATCAGGGCTGTTGGTGGAAATTGTACGGAGGGTGGGTCTGCGGGGAAGGGAGGGAGTTGCGCGAGTGGTGGAGAATGTATGGGAAGGAACGGGTCGCAAGCGTGGAGACAGCGCATGGTGCGTTCGAAGGGAATATCGAATCGGTCGGTAGGAAGTGGGGAGGAGTGCTTCCAAATGGCGCGAGAGCTGTCGCTGTACAACGCGCGGCTGTATTCTGGTTCAAAAGCAGCATCGTACCTCCTGATTACAACGCCTCATCACTGAGTACGCTGTGAGCACAATATTCATGCTCTCATTGACTAAGCTGTGGGAGATCAATCCTACAAGTTTGTCGTGAATTCTCCGAGACGATTGAAAACACTCAGATGTCTGTCATGAGACCACACGCTGTTGAATGGTTCCAGCATGCGACCGCACTTGTTCACCCGAGACTGGAGCGATTGAGACTTCAGGGGTGTGACGTGGTGTGTACCCACAGGCCACAGGTTCGGTCTGCAGCGCACTCGCGAATAGACAACGTGTTTGACCACAGAGTGCAGTTAGTAAAAATACACCGAGGTCTTTCGAAATTCTGGTCCCAGTCCCAAGGAATTACTCGTTGCAACTCTCCCGTCGTCCCTAGGATATCGTTAGTGCTCAGCGGTAGCCCGTGTGCAGAAGAAGCTCACTAAGTACCCTCCATTCAAAAAACCTCGCCACCCTCTATTGTTAGGAATTAGGGCGGAGTAGCAATGTAGCACAATATGTAAGATAAATCGGGTATATATTATCTATAAAAGTAGAGAAATAAATTACTATTTAGTTAGAGCTCTATAGCGTAGACTATATATTTTTTATTATTTAAGTACGCTCTTATCTAGAGTAAAAATACTTAAATTATAATATTATTTCTTTTTTAAAACTGCTTTTAGCCTAAGAGTAAATAATATAAATATATATAGTCTATATATACCTATTTAGCACCTTTTAGACTATATTAGTATAATAATATTATAAAATAAAGTTATATATCCTTTTTAAGGCCTTTTTTTACTAATTACTATTTAGTAGTATTTAGTAGCATTTATTTTTTACTATTTTTACTAGGTCTAGTTAATTACGTAATAAGCTAATTTATAATATTATTTTATTAGTACTAGTGTCTTAGCGCTTGTAATTATAAAATTAGGCTCTAAAAATTTTTACTCTTACTTTCTATTTTAGATTTAATAATATTCCCTAAAGGTAAATATTTTATATTAAATATAAAGTAGTAGAATTTAGTACTATATATATATTTGTATATTAATCGAATAAAAAGTATGGCTGTAGTGGCTCAGGGCGACCCAAAAGGGGGTTCGAAAAAGGAGGAGTATATATATACCTTTATACTTAATGTGTCGTTAGTACTAATTATACTATATAGTTATACTAAAGTATAATT
The DNA here is from genome assembly GCA_030770415.1 of Pleoardoris graminearum. NCBI lineage: Eukaryota > Fungi > Ascomycota > Dothideomycetes > Pleosporales > Didymosphaeriaceae > Pleoardoris > Pleoardoris graminearum. The sequence continues at coordinate 18,596 of JASEKS010000240.1, forward strand.
AGCTTTTATATATTAAATTTTTACCTATACCGTTAAGTTTTAGTTTATAATAATATAATATCTTTTAAATATAAAATACTAAAGGACTACTATATTTAGTTTATTTAAAAAAAATAAATAGTAAACTAAGTTACCCTATATTAGTTATATTAGAGTTATAGTAAAATATAGTATTTTAAACTAAAAATACTAGTATTTAGTAAACCCTTATAAAAATAAATAAAAATTATTTATTTATAAGAGCTACTAACCTAAGACTTACCTTTTATATTTTATAAAAAACGCCTTTTATTATATAGTAAGTACTAATTTAGTACTATTAAATATTATATAATACTAATTATATTATTTAGCTTTTATATAGGTAATTTTACTATCTTAAATAATTAAAAACCGCTATTAGTAAGGCTATAAAAAGTAATAAAAATAAGTATTATATTTTAGGCTACAAAGTATATAAGTAATACTGTATAACGTATAAAACCTAACTTATAATATATAAGTATTAGGTTATAGACTTATACTATATTAAATACCCTATAATTTTAAAAAAAAAGCTAATTATAATATATAATTAAGTTTACTACTTTTACGTCCTTTAATATAATTAAGATATATAAGAAGATCCGGGATAATAAAAAAAGACTAATAAAAATATTAAAAATATCTATAAGTAAATTATAATAGATTTAAAGGCGTAATTAAATAGTTTATAAAAATTTAAAGTAATTTACCGCTAATTATTATATAGCGGTAATATTAGATTTTTTAAATAATTTTACGCCTATAGCAGCGCTTTTTATTTTACTAATAAATATACTAAGTCTAGTATCCTTCTGTATAAGTATAGTTCATTTAATTTAGCTCTTAAAAAAATGGAAAAGTACGTAAAAGTTAATAATAACCCTAATAATTTTTAAATAAGTTTTTAAAAAAGTAAAGAGGACGTAAATATTTTTAATAGTAGTATAATAGCATTACTTAAACTAATTTAGTATTCTTTAGTATACTTAATTACTAATATACCTTTTAGAAGTCTAGCACTCTCTATATAATAACTTTAATTAGTTTAGAAATTAAATAAAACTATTAAACTATTAATTATACTCCTTAGTTTTAAACTTAGATCTAGGCCTCTATAGCTTTTCTTTTATTAATTTTTTTTTACTATTATAAGTATTATACTTTTTAGACTCTTAGTTTTACTAGTTTAAGTTTTACTTCTATTAATAGTAATAAGTGTAAAAAAGTCGTATACTTTAATATTTAATTTAGCACTAATTATTAAATTAAAAATAATATAACCTACTCTATTATTAGATATATCTATATATTTATATATTAATCGAATAAAAAGTGTGGCTGTAGTGGCTCGGGGCGACCTAAAAGGAGGTTTAAAAAAGGAGGAGTATGTGCATGCCTTTATTAAGATATATCTATTAGTTAGCTATATTTCCTAGGAACTATACTTAGGGATAAATAATAAAAAAGTATTACTATTATAGCATTTTTAATAAATAATTATATAAGTTTATAATTTTTTAAGTCCCTACAGGTAGGGTGGCATAGTAGGCAAGTATTTAAAAATATATAGATTTATTAAATTTTAACGTTATTTATATATTAGAGATTTAATTCCTCTCCTTATTATAAGTATTTTTAAAATACGCCTACTTTACTAGTAAAAAGTAGAGTTTTTAAAAGTATAGGGTACTACTAAAAAATTAATATAAAATTATAGAAAGCTAAAATCTTTATATAGAATATATTATATTTAAAAGTATAGATAAGATATTTTAGGCTAAAAATTACTATCTAAAGTTAAATAATATAAAAATTTATACCTAAATAGTCCTAGCGTAGTAAACTAGTCCTAATTAGGTAATAGATTAGTAGTTTAGTATAACTATTTAGTAATATAATAACCTAGTTAGGAATTAAAGAGCTAGTTCTAATTTATTTAGGAGATAAAGTACTTTCCTTAAATAGTTAGGTAGTCTTAATATAAAAGGCTTAATTTTTTTTTTTTAAAAAAGAAAAAGTCTTTATAGTTATTACCGTAATAAAAAGACTTTAATATATATATTTATATATTAATCGAACAAATAGTGTGGCTGTGGTGGCTCGGGGCGACCAAAAGGGGTTTTAAAAAAGGAGGAGTATGTATATACCTTTATTAAACTTTAATATAATAGTTTAGGCTATATAGTACTAATTTTTAATAATTATAGTCTTTATTTTACTATAATATATTTATATATCTTTTATAATTCTTTTATTATATTATTAAACTATTTTAATTCTTAATAGGACTATTTATGTTACTAAACCTTTTATAAAAAATACGTATATGACTATAAAAATAATAATAATTTTATTTTAATTAGAGAATATAGTTCTAAAATAGTTTAAAATAAATTATTATTTTATACTAAGGGTCCTTTTAGACTAATTTAGTACCTATAACTACTAACAAAAAAAAGTAAATCTTTTAACTTCTTTAGAGTTTATATAGGATTATTTTAAACTATCCTTTCTTTTTTAAGAAAGCGGCTCTAGCTTTATTATACTAGTATACTCTTAGGTAGATTATTACTTTTTATAAAAGATTTATTTTATTTTTATATAATTTAATCTACTAAAATTATTCTATATCTTTTTAAAGTAATTTTAAATTATTTTTAAAACTTTTTTAATGCTTCTATACTAATTAAAACCTATAGTTTTTAAATATTTTCTTTATTTAGATAATTTTTTTATTTAATAAAATATTATTATTAATTAGCCTTATTACGTCTATAGTCTATAATATAGTTTATATTATATATATTATTACTAAATTAGCGTTATATATTAATTATTAGCTTTTACTTATACGGTAGTATACCTTAGGGTTTATATAATTTTAATAATAAAAAATAAAAAACTAAATAAATTTATCTTAGGTTTACGAGTTTAATTTTATATATAGTAAATAGAATACTTATATACTTAACTATTATACTAAAACCTAACTATTTTTAATAAATTTTTTTACTTAGTCTTATAAATTATATATAATCATTTAAAACCTAAACTTTACTCTCTACTTCTAAATTTAGTAAAAGATATTTTTTATTTTAATTTACTTTTTTGTACTTTTATATTATTTCTAGTTTTTATTCAGCTTCGTTATAGATATTAATAAGTTTAAAGACTAAATAAAAAGTTTAAAAGCTTTCTCTCTTACCTAGCGCCTATAAGGGCTAATTTAGCTTTTTTAGGCTATATCTGTAGTAGACTTAAAAAGATATATATTTAGTAATAAAATACTAACTATTATTATAAGTAAATTCTATATAAGAGATTTATAATACCTGATTATTTTACTCTAAGTAATAAAAGATATAAAAATACTATTTAAAAGTTTTATTTTACTATTTAGTCTACCTATCAATCTATAAGTAAAAAATTAAAAATAAAATTTACCTTAAGTTTAAATAATAATAAAAAGTGTCCTAATACTTTGCTTATATAAATAGATTTTTATTAAATAATACTATTTTTAAATTTTTATAAAGTTATATTACTTTATAGATCTAAAACTTAACTTAATTAATACTATTCTAATTTATTTTTACTAGTATATAATAGACTATTTTAGAGAAATAGTTTATAATTATAAAAATTATATTATAAATACTTTTACTAAAGTAACTAGAGAGTAGATTTATAATAAAATTTATAGTTATATATTACTATAGTCTATAAAGAATAAAAAGTAAATAGAGAAGATTATATGATTTATATATTTTTAAATTAGCGCGCTAACAGCGCTTATAGTTACAAATATAGTTAATAATATTCTTAAATATATTTATTTATATTTATTTATACTATAGGCGCTTAAGAGTTTACTTTATACTAAAATACTCTAAAAAGGGACTATTATAGTATTCTATAATTACTTTTATTTTATTTTTAAAAGTATAGGGCTATATTAGTTTTATTAATTTTAACTTAGTACTGTCTAAACTATTTAATTATAAATTATTATTACTATTTTTACATAAGTTTAACTCTTTATTTTTTAGGTCTATTAGGTACTTTAAAGTAATTATTTTCTTTTTAAGTAAATTATATAGCCTAAAGTTTTAAATTTCTTTTATAAGCTTTTAGTTATATTTTTAATTTATTTATATATAAATTATTATTATAAAAACCGCGACCCTATTAACCTTTATAGTAAAAAATTATAATAACTTTTTTATTAATTTTATAAAGGCTATATTACGTTTATACTTAACTATTTTAAACTTTAGTATATAATTAGAGTAGTAAAATAAAATACTAACTACATTTATTAACTCTATTTTATAAAATATATTAAAATTATACTTAAAAAAAGTAAATATAATTATATCTAACGCAGTAATAGGGTTTTTATTTATATAAATTATTATAAATTATTATAATTTATAAAAATTTTAAACTAAGTACTCTATAGATAATATTATTAGTATATAATACTTTTTATAATAGTAAAATAATTTTTATTATATCTATTATAATAGTACTACGCGCCGCTTAACTTTTTTAAATAAAAATTAATTAGCTGCTACTAAAATAATCTATCTCCCTTGAAAACTAATTAGTGTAAAATTGTACTAATAGCTTTATTAAAAATATTTATATTAATTTAAATCTATTTTCCTTATTTAAAGTATAAAAGTATTAATATTTTAAAAAAAATAGTTTAAAATATTTTAAAAACTTTTTTACTACTATTATTTATATCTATATAAACATTTTCTTCTTTTTATATAACTAGCCCGCTTTTAGCGCTATCTAGCGCTTTTTAAATTAATTTAGCAAATAGTGGGGCTAACTAAAAAAATTAGTTTATAAATTTATAATAGTAGTTTATAAAGCTAATAAAGATATAAATATTATAAATTTAAATAAATTTAAACTAGTTTTAAATATTCTTAACTCTAGTTCGATCTATTAAAAATCCTTTATATAAAATAATAAAATTAAACTATTTAATAGACGTAGTATACTAAAAATATTTTTTTTAATTTAAAAAAAGTTTTATTTTACGTAAACGCTGTAACACCTTTCTTATATAATTTTTCTATTCTTTTTTAGTATCTAAGAAGATAAGTATATTATTAAAGTATATAATATAGGTTATATTAACTAATTTAATTAGTATTTATAATATAAACTATTAAAACTACGTAGTTATATTTATTAAGCTAAAAAGTATAACTATATACTTAAAATAATTATACTTTATACAGAATACGGTCTTGTATTTATTACTTTTTATAATATAAATATAATAATAAGCTTTTTATAAATTAAGTTTAGTATAAATCTATACTTTTATAAAATAGTCTAATAATTTTATAATTAGTAGAAGAGGACTATAATTTTTAATTATAATTTTATTAAAGTCTCTATAGTTTATATAAAGTCTAAAACTACTACTCTTCTTTTTTATAAAAAGGATAGGGGCCCTAATAGGGGATTTTAATTACTAAATTTACTTATATTTAAAATATTTTTTTATATACTTTTTAAGAACCTCCAGTTTAGTAACTAAAAAATTATATATAAAATAATATAAAAAATTAGTACTAGACTTAAAATTAAGTTTTAGATTATTTAATTTATAGTTTATAAAAATTTTAAAATGTTTATCTAACGCTAAATTTAAAAAATTAAAATACCTAAGTAGTATAGAGTATTCTCTATACTTATTTAATTTATTTTAAATTAAAATCTCTATTAAGCCTACTAAATATACGTATACTTAAGTACTTAAATTATATATAATACGCTTAATCTCTTCTATACTTTTAAAAGTAATCTTTATAATTAAAATATTATTTTTCTTAAAGTTATCTCTAAAGAAATTTTTTTAAATAGTAATATTTATCTTTAGTTTCTCTTAATTAAATAAAAGTAAGTCTAAAAAAACTTTATATTAAGGGAGATGTATAACTATAAATAAAATTAGTTAAGTTTAATTGTAACTATATAAATTAGTTAAATCTATTTTCACTATTATAGTACTATAAATAGTTATATTAAAACTATTTACTACTAATACTAATAATCTATTAATAATAATAACCTTTAAGTCTATCTTTTTTATTAGCTTAGTACTTATAAAATTTAAAATAAATTTTAGATTTACTAGAGTTTTAATATAGCCTTTATTTATAACTCTGGTCTTTAGGGTAATTATCTCTTTACATTAATTATATAACTAATTAAATAAACTGCTAATATACTTAACTTTAAATATTTTTAATAAGTAGCTTATAATAGTTCTAATATAGGCGGTAAATATTATAATTACTTTTACCGCTTTTCTTCTCCTACCGAAATTAATAACGCGGTTTTATTAATTACTTTCTTAAACTTAAAAGCTACTAGCTTATTTTTATACTAGTAGTTAAAAGTATAGTAGCCCTTTTTACTATAATAGTAATATAATAGCGTACTAATAAAAGATTTTATTTTAATTAGTATTTTATTACTCTAGTTAATAACTAACTATATTTATTAATTTTACCTAAACCATTTTTAGCGTTTAGTAAATTCCCCTATATTTTATATATATTTTTTTAGGCCTTTATATTTTAAAATTACTATAATTAGTTATCTTTTTTATTAATAAAAAAAATTAGTCTTTTTTTTTACTTTAGTAATAGTATTAATCTATTATTTCTCTAAAATCTATAGTTTAGCCTAAAAAATTTTATTTACATAGTTTATAAAGCTTTAAACCTATTAAGATTTTTTATTAACTTTAAGTATATTTAGCTTTTTTTTAAATAGAAAATATAGTCTAAAAGTTTTATAATAGACTATTTAGAGTACTAAATAGTTTACTTAAAATTAATTTTAGTCTTATTACACTATTATAGTAGTCCTCTAAAGACGTTTAATATTTTAACTTTTAAAAAATTTTAAGTTTTTTTTTAAAATAGATTAGTACTAAGTTTTAAAATAACTTTAGCCTTTTACGTAGTTTAAAGGAGATCGTTAATATAAATAATAGTAAATTTAACCTTTAAAATCTCTATTAAATAATAGGTTAATTTCTTTTTTAAAGTTATTATCGTAACGTTACGCGACTCTAAGCTAACTATTTAAACCTCTACTATATTACGTAATTAACTAACTTTTAATAAACTTTTTATATAGTAACTATAACGACTTTTTTACCAGCGCTAATAACCTATAATCTTTTTAAATATATAGTAATTAAAACTACTTGTTATAAAATCTTATAATCCTTTTATAATAACTATTAATTTTTTAATAGTAAGCTTCTATATAATTACTTTATAGTACTATAGCCTACTCTTCTTTTATTACCTATTACTTACTATAAAATTTTATTTTTATACGTATATATATCCCTGCGTTTAAATAATTCTAACTACTTTAATTAGCTTTTTTTTACTAGAGTTTTACTTTCTTTACTACTTTAAGGAATTCTTTTTTATTATTATTAAAATATTACTACCGCTACTACCGCCGTTCTTTATTTTAAATAAAAAAACTAAGTCTTTTTTATACTATTATACTATAAAGTTTATTATATTACTATATAATTTAAAATAGACTTTAGCGTTCTTATAGGTATTATTAAGTTTAAGAATTATAACTATGTTAAGTAAAAAAAGACATATTAGAATTAAGTTAGTATTAAAAACATTAATTAAAAAATTTAGTTTATTAAATAGACCGGCCTCTCGTACTATAGAGAGATAAAGGTTAGAATAGTTTTTAACGTAATTTAGCTAATTATTAGTATTAGTAAAAGCCTATACCGTATACTATAGGTTACTTAGCTTAAAAGTTAGATACTAGAACACTAATATTATAAATATAATAATAATAAAAGATTTCTAAACTTTATATACAGTATTTATAGGAAGAAGAGAAAGCTATTACGCTTACTATTTTAAACGCGCTGTATATTAAACGCGCTATATATAGTCTGTAGTTTTATATATATACTATTATTATTTCTATAGCCTAATAAGTTATTAGGTTAAATTATTACTCTACTAGCTATAATATTTAAAAAATTTTATATTTAATAGGCCCTAATTATAGTATTTCTAATTTTTATCTACTTTTATATTAAATAAGGACGTAGCGTATACTAAGTTAATACAACTCCTATAGATATACGGAAAAAAATAATAGATTAATAATTAGTAAAAATAATAATTTTAATTATTTCTCTAAAAGTTAAAATTACGTCTACTCTTTTTTTTTATAAATATAAGAGGTCTTTAGCGTTAGTAAACGTAAAGCTAAAATAAAAACTAAAATAGTATAACTTTATAAAATTATTAGATTTTTTATAATTATAGTTTAGTCGCCGATGTTAAAATAATAATAAATATTAAATAATTATTATTTTTCTTCTTTACTCTTAATTCGTTAAAGCTAAGCGGATACTTTTTTAAAATTAGTAAATATAAAAAGTTTTAATTAAAATAAAAATATTTAACTATAATAATTAGTAACTATTTATACTTTTTATACTTTAATAGGCCTAATAAAGACGTCTTTACGGCTTATATAAAACTCTAAAAAACTTAAATATTAAAAATTATTACGATTTAGGTATTTCTGTTTTAGATAAAAGCGTACTTATATAATAAGGGATATATAGTCTACACTGTAGAGCTTTAGCTAGATAGTAATTTATCTCTTTACACTTACAGATAATATATATCTAATTTATTTTATATATTATACTATATTACTACTTAACCCTAACTCCTAATAAAAATACTAAAAGAGACTTAAAATTTTCTTTAAGTTTCTTAATAATTTTATTATTTTATAGAACTAATATATTATATATAATAAAGTAATAAAACTTCTTTAAAGCTATATTATACTAAATTACTCCTAATAATAAAAAAGTAATTTAAATATTAGACATTAGGGCAGAGTAGTAATATAATATAATATATAAAATAAATTAAATATATATTATCTATAAGAGTAGAGAGATAAGTTACTACCTAGCTATAGCCCTATAATATAGACTATATATTCCTTATTATATAAGTACGCTCTTATCTAGTGCAGAAATACCTAAATTATAATATTTATTACTAAACTCTACTATTATATTCCTTTATTAACTACGTATCTACTACTATTCTAAAACTATAATATTAAGTTTTAGTAGTAGGAGATAAAATTAGTAAACTCTTTTTTCTTTATAAAAGTAGAAAAAAAAATTAACAATTTATTACTATTTTTATTTATTATTTTATATATTTATATATTAATAAAACAAATAGTGTAGCTATAGTGGCTCGGGGCGACTAAAAGGAATTTTAAAAAAGGAGCAGTATATATATACCTTTATTTATTATTTTATTTTTAATATATATAATAATAATAATCTTATATTAAAACAATACTATTAGAAATTATTAAATTTAGTATTAATAATATTATTATATTTAAAATATTATAGAGTTATTAATTTTTTAGTATACTAAGTATAAATATATATATAAACTTTTGTTTTTTAAAATTTTTATTAAGTGCTTTTAGTTACTATAGTTATAGTTTTTTACTAAATAATATATATTATAATAAATTCTAAAGAGGAAGGGTGTGTAACTTAATAAATTATATATCTAGTTATTTATAATAGTAATATTATAAATTGCGAGTTTAAATGTTATTTTTTTCTAATTTAATTAACTATTTAATTATCTAGATATTAGGATTTAGCCTTAATCTTATTAGGTTTAGTTATATTACTTAATTAGACTAGTTAATTCTCTAAATAGACTTAGATAAAATTCTGAATTAGATTAGTATAGCGACCTATTCTATTTAAAAACTAAACTGTTTTTAAAAAAATAAGTTATTTCTAATTAAATTATATATATATTTATATACTAATCAAATAAATAGTGTGGCTATGGTGGCTCGAGACGACTAAAAGGGTTTTTAACAAAGAAGGAGTATGTATATACCTTTATACTTAATGTGTGTCTAATTAAATTATTAATTAAATTTTAGTATAGGCTTTTTAACTAGTTTATAGTTAATTAGTTAGTTATATAAAGGGTCGATTATTATATTACTTAGAAGAAAAAATCTTTTTTTAGATAGTAAAACAGTCTTAATATAAAAAGACTTATTTTTTAAAAAAAATAAAATAAAATAACTTCTTATGGTTCTAAAATTTTTAAAATTATATAAAATTTAATTATAAATACTAATTTAAGGTATATTTAATAGTGAATATAGTATATTTAACTATAGTAAATTTAAAACTAATATAATAGTAGGTATTTTAATAATAGCCTTTTTTTTTATAATAAAATTACTATTAGTAACTACCTAATTAGAAAGAAAAATACTTTATATATTATATTACTTAATAGTTAGTTCTTAAAAGTACTATACTAAATCTAATTAAAAAAAGTACCGCGCTAAAATGGACACGTAATAACTACTTAATAGTACTTAATAGATTTATAGCTTAGTATAATTTATTATTCTATATAATAACTTATACTTATATATCTACTATTATAACCTAATACTAAGTAAATATTTAGAAAGACAGAAATATTAATATTTATATATTAATTAAAAAAATAGTATAGCTGTAGTGGCTTAGGGCAACTAAAAAGAATTTTAAAAAAAAGAAGTATATATATACTTTTATAAAACTATAGTAGATATTACAGTATTTAAAGCACTATTTATTAATAATAATAAACTATTACTTTATAACTATAGTAGGCGCTCCTAGCACGTTAGAAAATAAAATTTTAATAAAATATATATATAAGACTATGCTGGTACATTTATCGGGGTTAGAGTTAGGTTAGAATTATAAAACTTAGGCCACATTTTATAAAAACACTAAAATATTTTTAAAAATCTTATATAACATTCTAACTATAATAGATATAACTTAAAAATTTTTAAATAAGATAAATATAGGGCTATATATTATATATATAAATTAAAAATAATACTTTTATATACTACACTCTGTATAATTTAAAATTTAAATAGATTTCCTCTCTAAATTTAACATTCTATAGAATCTAGTAAATAAAAGTATTATTTTTATAATTTATAATTTAACATAAGCTTATACGCTAAAACTTTTATTATTCTATTTTTATTATATTAATAGTATTTAATAAATTAATATATACTTTTTAAAAAAGACTTTAATATTCCTTACTTATTCTTACTTATATACGACCCTAAGTGGTCTATATAACTGTAACTTGTTTACTATCCTAAATATTTTTTTATATTTATTTATTAAATATGTAATATTATATATAAGTTAATTTTTTAATAACTTAATAATAAAGTAGTATATAATAAATTAATAGTATTTAGTATAGTACTTCTAGGCGGGGTGGCACAGTGGGCATATGCCTAGAAATACTAAGATTCTTTAAATTTTTAAGGTCTTCTGCGTATTAAAGGTTTAATTCCTCTTCTTATTACAGCGTTTTTTAAATGCGCCTACTTTATATACTAAAATATAGAGTTTTTAGAAGTACGGGGTACCGCTAAGGAATTAATATAAAACTATAAGAAGCTAAAATCCCTATACGGAACACGTTATATCTATAGGTATAAGTAAGATATTTTAGGATAAAAATTGCAATCTAAAGTTAGACGGAATAAAAATCTATCCCTAAATAGGCTTAGCGTAGTAAACTAAGCCTAATTAGGTTTATAATAGACTAGTAATTTAATATAACTTTATTTAGTAATATAATAACCTAAAAATAGGATTAAAGAGAGAGACGTTTATAAGGACTTTAAAAAGGGGTATATAGTTAGTTATTTCCTAATTAGGCAGGTACGCTAAATATTAGCGTCTATTTTAAAAAAAAAATAGTACTTCTAAACTTTAATAAGAATTTTATAATAATTAGAGTATAATAAAATATAATTATAAATAAATTTTTATATTATAGTATATTACTTTTTAATAAAAATAATATTAAAAATCTTTAAACTTTTTAAGCTATATTTAATCTCTAAATTACTCTTATATTTTATACTTATACTATTTTTTAATAATTGCTATATATTTTATATAGGAATAAAATTATAACTATAGATATATTAAAAAAAATTTTATTTTATTAGTTTAAAACTACTTTATAACGTCTATTATATTATAAATAAAATATTATTATATTAAAATTACTAATATAAAATAATATTCATATAAAATTTATAATTATAATATAATATAGTATATATATTTATATTTATATATATATTAAATAAAAAGTGTAGCTATAGTAGCTTAGGGCGACTAAAATATAATATAGTATAATATATTTTACTAGTACTAGCGTAACGCCATACTATTTTTAGTATAATCTTAATTTATTTTATTAATATATAAAGTATAAAGATATATATACTTCTCGTTTTTTTAAAATTTCTTTTAGTCGACTTTATAGTTATTATAACTATACCTTTTACTTAATTTTTATATAAATTATATAGAAATTATATTATAATATAATATAATATAATATAATATAATATATATTTATATATATAAAGGCATACACATACTCCTCCTTTTTTAAAACCCCTTTTAGTCGCCCCGAGCTACTACAGCCATACTATTTGTTCGATTAATATACAAATATAGATATATTTATATATTAATTAAATAAAATATATATTTATATATTAATTAAATAAATAGTGTAGCTATAGTAGCTTAGGGCAACTAAAAGAAATTTAAAAAAAGAAGAAGTATATATACACCTTTATATTTAATGTGTCGAAAAAGTATAATATAGTATAATATAATATAATATTATATATTTATTATTATAATATAAAAGGGACTAATAAATTTTTTAAATTAGTTATTTCTTTTATATTTAGTTTTACTTTAGGTATAAGAACATTATTTATATAATCCGTACTAGTAAAAAATAAAAAATTAAGTAATTTAATAAATATTAACTTACTTCTACGGCGGGGTGGCACAGTAGGTATATACCTAAAAATACTAAAATTCTTTAATTTTTAAGGTCTCTTCTGCGTATTAGGGGTTTATTTCTCTCCTTATCGCAGCGTTTTTTAAACGCGCCTACTTTATATAGTAAAGTATAAAGTTTTTAAAAGTATAGAGTACCGCTAAGGAATAAATATAAAATTATAAAAAGCTAACAATTTTTATATAAAATACGTTACATCTGAAGGTATAAGTAAAATATTTAAACTAAAATTACTATTTAAAGTTAGATAAGATAAAAATCTATACCTAAATAGGCCTAGCGTAGTAAACTAGTCCTAATTAGGTAATAGATTAGTAGTTTAGTATAACTATTTAGTAAATAATAATCTAGTTAAGATATTAAAGAGCCAGTTCTAGTTTATTTAGAAGATAAAATACTTTTCTTAAATAGTTAGGTAGCCTTAATATAAAAAGCTTATTAAAAAAAAAAAAAACCTACTTCTATCCTCTATTTATATTATATTCTAAATTTATAAAAAAAGATCTTAGGCTTTACTATAACGGCCGGATCCGATAGGTTATAATTATATTTATTAATAGATTTTTTATAGTAAAATAATAATTTTTTTATTTTTATAATATTAATTACCTTTTATATTATACTTAAATTATTAGTTTCTATATTTAAACTATTATATATTAATTTTTCTATACTTATAGGTATTTTATAACGTTTTTTTTAACTCTTCTATATATTATTACTATGTTTATTATATTTACCTATTATATTTATTACTAATACCCTCCTTATTAGCTTTTATATATTTTATAGTTATACTATTATTAAAATAACTATTACTATTTTAGCCCTAAAGCTAGCGTAGTTAAAATTATTTAATATATTTAGTAAAACTAAAAGCTACTACTTTTATTTATATATATAGTTTAAAATAAAGATATATATATACTTCTTCTTTTTAAAACCCCTTTTAGTTGCCCCGAGCCACTACAGCCACACTATTTGTTCGATTAGTATATAAATCTATAATAATATTTTTAAGCTTTATAAAATTTATAGAATTCTTTACTATCGTAACTATATAGGTTAATAATAATTACTATTACTATACTAATACTAGTATTAATATAGTATATATTTACTTATTTCTACTATAGAATAGTAGTTTATAGTTATTAAATAGCTAATAACTACTATTATAACCTATCGGTCACTTTTTTAATTTTATTTTTATATAAAATAGAGGTTATATTTATTTCTATTACTTTTTACTCCGCCTATATATATAGGTAGTATAGCATTTAATAATAATTAATTTTTTATTTATAATTATAAATCCTTTTTTACTTATAACGATAGTTAACTGCGATACTAAATACGCCTTATACGCCTACCTAGCCTACGCACTAAAGAAAAATATATATTATATATAGGCCCCCTAAAACTTTTAAATATTAATTACCTTTAGTATTTTTACCTGTTAAAGGCTTTACTATTTTTTATATCTTACCTATTACCCTATAAACTTTAAGCTTAGAATATTTTTACTATTACTATTATTACTTTTACTTCTACTATTACTATTACTATTACTTTTACTTTTACATTTACTATTACTATTATTTTTATTTTTACCTTTACTATATCTTTTACACTAAAGAGCACCTACTATATTTATAAAATATTTATATTACCTATTAAATCTATAATAAATTATATATTATATTTTTTTATTTTTTTTTTACTTTTACTATATTTTTATATACACTTATTAAAGCCGCCGCTAATACTACTAATTTAATATTTATAATTTTAACTATTTCCTTTATTAATAATCTAATTAACTTATTACGCTAGTACCTATTATTAAAAATAGCTATAACTTTCTTTAAATTATAATTAACTTTTTTATCGGCGTTGGCTACTAAATAGATAAGATCGGCTACTTTTAGATAAATAAAATATTTATATTAGTAAGTATTTACTAGTGTCGTGTCTTTATTAGTTGTAAAATAAAAAAATATTATAAAAAGAGCTTAGGTAACTGTAGATACCTTAAGATTAATTAAAATTATTTTATTATTAGTATTAATAAGAGGAGGGGTAGTATTAGAACCTTTAAAGAAAAATAATATAGTAAATATTTTTTTTTATTTAATAAACGTTTAGCTGTATTAACTGTAAGAGAAAATAAAAGAGAGATATATAAGTAGTAGTAATAGCTATATCCTATATATCTCTTTTTTAAAGAATATAGTTTTAGTACTTACCTTTTTTAGACTAGTATTTCTAACACTATATTTTACCTCTCTTTATATAATAGTTTTAGTACTAGATTTTTTAATTTAATATTTTTTTAGGGGGGCGCGCTAAGTATACTAGTATATATACTAGCGTAGCGCTATACCGTTTTTAATTTAGCCTTATTTATCTTTTTTAATATATTAAGTATAAAGGTATATATATACTCTTTCTTTTTTAAAACCCCTTTTAGTCGCCCTGAGCCACCACAGCTACACTATTTATTTAATTAATATATAAATATATATAGTTATTAGACTTAGTATTTATTCTATACTACTTAGTTACTTATATAGGCTAAGGCTTACTGCAGTACTTTAGAGCTTTTTAAAAGTATTTAGTTAAAGAGATACTCTTAATAGTATAACAATAGATTTAATTATATAAAAAATACTATAGATATTACTTTTATTAAGTTATTTATCTATAGTATAGTTATAGATATTTAGTAAAAAATATAATATAGCTATTTAGTATAGTAGACTATTTTATTATACTTTTTTATATCTTCTATATATATAGTAGCGAGGGGCGCCGGCGTATATTAATATTTTATAGTATACTAGTAACGGTGTAAGCTATTAATATTATATTTCTTTTTATAAATAAACGTATAGTACTAGATTAGAAGAAATTATATATTTACTTATTATAGATAATTAAGTAGGTAATACTATTTTAATTTATTATAACTATATTTAGTATAATACGTTAATATATAACTACGTACTACGTTTTTAGTTATTATATTTAGATTATTATAGAGTCGTTTTACAGGAACCCCTATAGTAGTTAGTAGTTATTTTTTTTATATAAAAATATAGATACTACACTAAAAGCGTAGCTTTATTTTTTTTTAAAAAATAAAGATTTCGGCCTATAAAATAATTAATATAATGAATATTTAAATAATAATAAAACTATAAGTTAAAAATATATAAAAAGTTCTATATTTAAATATATTAAAAAGTTAAACATATATTTATATATTAATTAAAGAGTGTACTATACCTATAATACCTCAGAATAACTAAAAGTAATTTTAAGATATAAGAAGTATAAATCTATATTAATATTTAATATATTAAAATAAATTAAAAAGTTAAAATAATCTACTTTATAATTTGTTAAATACTAGTTTACTTTTTATTATATATTATTTTTTTACTCTATTATTATTTATAATCTTATTCCCTTTATAATATTACCGTATTAGGAAATATTATTTTTTTAAATTTATATTTTTAATATTTTTTATATCTTCTTTAGTATTCTTAATTATATTATTAATAAAGGCATATATATACTCCTCCTTTTTTAAAACCCCTTTTAGTTATTCCGAGCTACTACAGGTACACTATTTATTTAATTAATATATAAATATATTATATTATTAGTATTTTATTAATTAGCCTTTTATTACTTATAATAATAGAATAGTCCTTCTTTTTAAAAACTTTATATAAATATAATTATTTAAATAATTAAATTATTTTTAATAATAACTTTTTATTTTCTTTTTTAGAATTTTTATTTAAGTCCTTATTAATAATTCTTATTAATAATTTGTATTCTCCTTTTATTATTTTAGAAACCCTACTCCTTTTAAAGTTTTATATATTATTATTATTATTTTCTTTAGCTTTAATACGTAGTATAGTATTATAAATAGTCTTTTTAGATAGGCTCGACCGTAACGGCCGGGTTTAATAGATTATAATAGTACCTATTAATAGGTTTATAATATAAAAGAGACTTTTTTTATTTCTTTTTAGCACTAACTACCTATTTCCTTTATACTTAAACTATTATTTATTATCTTACTTATACTTATAAGTATTTTATAATACTTTTCCTTCTCTTTATATATTATCGTTACGTTTATTTTTATATTTACCTATTATATTTACTATCTTATATATAGCTCTTATACGTTCTCTTTTTATTTTTAGACTAGCCCTTAGGGTATTATTACTAATACTTTTTTTACTAAAACTTTTATATTTTATAGTTATACTACTATTTAAATAATAATTACTATTTTATTTTTAAACTTAGTATAGTTAAAATTATTTTAATTATTTAGTAGACTTAAAAGCTACTATTTTTATTTATAAATATAGTTTAGATTAGTATTTATAATAAAATCTTTATAGTTTTTAAGATTTTTAGGGTTCTTTACTATTGTAACTATATAGGTTAGTAATAATTACTATTACTATACTAGTACTAGTACTAGTATAGGTATAAGTATAGTATATACTTTTTTTTTTACTTTAAAGTTATAGTCTATAGTTATTAGATTTACTATTTATTACGTACTATTTAAATACTCAAGTAGGTTAAAACTAACTATAGTACTCTAGAGCTTTTTAAAAATATTTAGTAAAAGGACTATTTTTAATAAAATTATTATTAGTAATATAAGTATAAATTTAGTTATATAAAAAATACTATAGATATTCCTTTTATAGAATTATTTATTTATATTATAATATAGTATATACAGCGATAAAACTACTAGTTATACTTTTTCTAATAAAGGTATACACATACTCCTTCTTTTTTAAAACTCCTTTTAGTTACCTACACTGCCACTACAGCCACACTCTTTATTTAATAAATATATAAATATATATATATACTTTTTCTATTATCTTATATATATATATATATAGAGCACTAGGAACGCTAGTATATATTAATACTTTATAGTATACTAGTAACGACGTAACCTATTACTACTATTTTCCTTTTTTTTATAAATAGACACCGCGTACTAGATTAAAAGATAATACTTACTTATATATTACTATTTTAAATTATTATAACTAGTAAATACGTCTTTAGTATATATATTAATATATAACTCTATACTATATTTCTTATTATTATATTTAAAATATTATAGAGCTGTTCTATAGGAACCCCTATATACGCTGGTAAATGGGTCGGGGTTGGGGTTAGGTTAGGGTTACAAAGCTAGGGCTATATTTTATAAGAATATTAAAGTTATTTTTAAAAAGTATTTACTAACTTTTTAACTATAATTAATTTAATAATAATATAATAGTAAAGGTTTTCGCGCATAGGCTACAGTTAAATTATAAATTATAAAAATAATAGTTTTATTTACTAGATTCTACACAATTTAAATTTTTAAGAGGAAACCTACTTAAATTTTAAATTATGGCAAATCTAATAAATAAAACTATTAGTTTTATAATTTATAATTTAACTTTAGCCTATACGCTAAAAACGTTACTATTATATTATTATTTAATAAATTATAGTTAAAAAGTTAGTAAATACTTTTTAAAAATAACTTTAATATTCCTCGCTTATTCTTACTTATATACGACCCCAAGTGGTCTATGTGACCCCAACCTATTCGCCAGCGTACCCCTATAGTAGTTAGTAGTTATTTTTATTAAAAATATAGGTACTACGCTAAAATCGTAGCTTTATAAAAAAAAAAAGTCTTTTTAGACTCTTTTTTAAAGTAGATATAATTATAAAAATAAATAGATATCTTTTTAAATATAGAGTAACTCTAAAATTAATTTATTAAAAATTTAGTAATATTTTAAGAAAATAAAGGTGTAGATTTATTTAAGTAAAAATATATTATAAATAATAATTTTTATTATAGCAAAGTGCAATAGAATAAGCGTAATTAAAAAAGTTATCTTTTTTAAAGTTATATAACTTTTTAATTAGTAAGCTATAAAATACCAAAAAAATAGCATTTTAAAAAAAAAACTTATAGATCCTACTTACCCTATTAGCGCCTGCTTATAAAGGGGTTTAGAGGGAAAAAATTAGTAAATATAGATAATTTTTAGAGTTCTACTTTAGGCTATTATAATATATTATTTAAAATGTAAGATTTATTTATTTTTATAAATATTATAATAGTATCTATAATAGATAAATATATATAAAGGCATACACATACTCCTCCTTTTTTAAAAACCCTTTTAGTCGCCCTGAGCTACTACAGCCACACTATTTATTTAATTAATATATAAATATAAAAAATATATAGATAAATATATAAAATATAAATATACTTAGTCTTACCTAACTTTTTTAACACATTAAGTATAAAGGTATACACATACTCCTCCTTTTTTAAAACCCCTTTTAGTCGCCCCGAGCCACTATAGCCACACTATTTGTTCGATTAGTATACAAATATATATATATAAATATATAAATAAAGGTATACATATACTCCTCCTTTTTTAGAACCCATATTTATTCGATTAATATATAAATATATAAGTGTATAGTTATATATTTATATATCAATTATATTAATTATATAATTATATATAAAAGTTACTTTTATAAATATTTAATAATAAACTAGTAAAAAATATATTACTAGTATTTAGTATAGTAGCCTTTAGCTTCTATAACTATATTATAATAGTTAGGCAGAAAAAAATATAGTTATTAATAACTTTTTATAGTATATTATTCTACTTCTCTATAATAGCTTTTTTAAAGGACTCTATACTTTCTAAACTAAATCCTATGTCTAGATTAGCCTTTTTATTTTTAATTAGCCCTAATAATAATAAATCCTATATATTTTCTATAGAGGCTAAATCAGAACTATAGGCTAGATAAGAATAAAATTTAATTTTATTATTTTTAAACTACGTTAAAACATTCGTAGTTTTATAAATAGGGGAGTTATCTTATTAAAATTACTAACCTAAATTAATATTAACATAAAGATTATATTTATATATATTTATATATTAATTAAATAGCCGACAACTGCTGTTATAATCTATTAGTTACTTTTTTAACTTTATATTTATACAAAATAAGAGGTTATATTTATAATTATTACTTTTTACTCCGCCTATATATATATAAGTAGTATAGTATTTAATAATAGTTAATAAGTTTTATTTATAATTATATCTTTTTTTTTACTTATAATAAATAATAATTATTATAATACTAAGTACTTAACTATCTAGCCTACGTAAACGCACCAAAGAAAATACCTAATACTTATTACTTATATTTATAAGTCCCTCTAAATCTTTTAAATATTAATTACTATTTAGTATCTCTATAAAAGCTTTATTATTTTTTACCTATTGCCCTATAGGCTCTACGCTTAAAATGTCTTTATTTTTATAACTAGTATTTTTAGCAGCACTTAACGTAGCTATATTTTATAAGCTAGACTATATATCTGTAATACAAAATTAATATTAATATTTTTTTTTTTACTACTGTTTATAACTAGTGCGGTACTATAATTTTTATTTTTATTACGTTTACCTTTATATAGGCTACTATAACTAATTTTAGATTTTTAAACTTTATCGCCTTTACTATTAATAGCGTTATAATTTTATTTATTTTATTATTATCTATTTTATTACTATACGCCTTATTATCTAAGATTTTCTAGTATAAATAAATAGTACTTTTATAAAATTAGTAAATAATTATATTACGTACGGAATACTTAGCAGTATTATTAAAAATTTTTTACTATATATTACTATTTAAATAGAATATAGTAGAGATAATTTATATATTTAGTATAGTTAGCGTATTAAAATTAATATAAATAAGTACAGTATCCGCTAAAAAAAAAGTAAAAATAAATGTAGAACTTTTAAAAAATATTTTAGAAAATATTTAGTAAATATTTTTAAATATTTAGCTATATTAACTATAAGAAAAGATAGAGGAGAGATATATAAGTAGTAGTAACTACTACTACCTATATATATCTCTTTTAAAGAAGAATATAGTAGCTGTACTAAAGTTTTTAACCTAAAGTTTTAAACTTTTTTAACTTAACGTTTTTTTAGGGGGGCGTACTAAGTACACTAGTAGTATACTAGCGTAACGCTATATCTTTTTTAACTTAGCCTTATCTAACTTTTTTAATATATTAAGTATAAAGGTATATATATACTCCTCCTTTTTTAAAACTTTTTTTAGTCGCCTATATAACTATTATAGCTATACTATTTATTTAATTAATATATAAATATATATATAATTAAACAAATAGTGTAGCTGTAGTAACTTAGGGCAACTAAAAGGGGTTTTAAATAAGGAGGAGTATATATATATCTTTATTTAATTATATTTATAATATAATATATATATATACCTATATTATTATCCTTATTATATTAATAATAGAAGAAGTAAAAAAGCTTTATATAACTTACGCCTTTTTATATTTAGTTTAACTTTAGCTATAAAGTCTTTATTTATATAGTCCTTATAAGTAAAAGAAATAAAAGAATTTAGTGTTTTAATAAATACTAAATTACTTTTACCTCTTATCTATATTACACCCTAAACTTATAGGGTAAGATCTTAACCTATAAAATAATTAATATAATTAATATTAAAAAACTAAAACTATAACTTAAAAATATATTAATAGTTATATAGTTTAATATTTTAGAAAATTAAAATTACTTAGTATATAATTGGCTAGCAACTAAATCTTTTTTAATTTTATTATTACCTTTTTTTTATAATATTTCTTTTTAATTTTGCCCGTTTATAATACTAACTTATAAAACAATATAATTTTTTTTAAATTTAAATTTTTTAAATTTTTTAAATTTTCTTTAGCGTATTTTAAGCCTTTTTTAGCGTTTTCTTTATATATAAGAGATTTTTTAGTACTTATATTAATAAAATACTTTTTTTTTAAAAAAAAAAGTATTATAAACATTGTTTTTTAATATTTAGACTATTTTCTATTTATAGTCTTTTTTTTTAGAACTTCTAGTTAAGTCCCTATTTTTTTAAAAAAAAAATAAATCTTATATTTAAGGCTACCTAATTATTAAGAAAAGGCCCTTATCTTTTAAGTAAAGTAATAATTAGCACTTTAATTTCTATTATATATATTACTAAATAAAGTTATATTAAATTACTAATCTATTATCTAATTAAGTCTAGTTCGCTACGCTAGTCCTATTTAGAAATAAATTTTTATCTTATCTAACTTTAGATAGTAAGATATACCTATAAATATAATATATTCTAAATAGGGATTTTAGCTTCTTATAGTTTTATAATAAAGGTATATATATACTCCTCCTTTTTTAAACCCCCTTTTGGGTCGCCTCGAGCCACTATAGCCACACTTTTTATTCGATTAATATATAAATATATATAATTTTATATTACTTTCTTAGTACTATTTTATACTTTTAAAAACTTTATATTTTACTATATAAAGTAGACGCGTTTAAAGAATACTATAATAAAAAAAATTCAACCCTTAATATATAGAAGACCTTAAAAATTTAAAAAATCTTAGTATTTCTAGGTATATGCCTACTATACTACCCCGCCAAGTCTCTATTAATAACTTTTTTATTTTTTTAAGTTAAGTTTATTATTCTACTATGTTTAGCCTTTTTTATATTATTATTATTATTATTATCTTTTTATTATTTTTATCTTTAATATGCCTTATAGCGTTATAAATAGTACTTAGTAATATATTTAAAGTGGTAGCAATTATAGTAAATAAATTATTTACTTTTAAAAAAAGATTAACTTTAAATCTAAGTTTTAAAAAGTTTAGCACTATGTTAAAAAAATAGGAGTATAGGTTTATAAAAGTTAAAAGATATTATAATATACTATAATATTAATAATATATTACGTAAGCAGTAATTATATAAGTAATAATTTAATTTTTATTAGTTATATAAATCTATTATTATATAATAAATTCTTATTAAAATTTAGATTACGTGACCTAGACTAGGCCTAACAGGGTATAGTTAAAATTTTAGTTAAATATATTTACTAACTAAAAAGTTATAGGAACCTAAAACAGGCGTTTAAAAAATTATTATATTTAGATAACTTTAATTTATTAGACGTAATTAATAAGTAGTAGATAATATACTTATTAAATTCTTAGTAATTTTCTTTTTAAAACAATATTAGTTACGTATTTTTAGGCTTAGTATTTAATTTTATATAATTTTTTAAAAATAGTAACTTTATTAATTAGACTTTTTTTATTATACCCCCCTGTATAATTTATTAGTTACTATTTTTACTTTATTTTTATATAAAATAGAGGTAATATTTATTTTTATTACTTTTTACTCTATTTATACACACATATAAGTAGTATAGCGTTTAATAATAATAATTATTATTATTTATAATTATATCTTCTTTTTTATTTATAATAATTACTGTAATACTAGGTATTTATTTATCTAGACTACGCACTATAGAAAATATATATATATAATTTTATTCTAAACTTTTAAATATTAATTATTTTTTGTATTTCTATAAAGGCTTTACTACTTTTTATTTATTATCTAATAAGCTTTATACTTACGATACTTTTATTTTTATTACTAGTATTCTTAGTAGTACCTTATATAGTTCTACTATATACTTTAGACTATATATCTCTATTATAAATTTAATATTAACGCGCTAACGTTTTCTCTTTTAAAATTAATATAATACTACGCTCTTTATTTTTTCTTTTACTATCTTTATTATAATTACTATTATCTTTTTATAGACTAGCACTACTAATTTTATATTTTTAAATTATATTATATTTACTATTAATAAGGTTACTATACTATCTATTATTTTATTATTATACTAATCGTCTATAATTACTAAAAAATAGTATATACCACAGGCGAGCAAACTAAAAAAAGAGTAATTAAAAAAGATATCTTTTTTAAAAATTAATATTAAAATAATTAACTAGCCTAAAAATACGCGAAAAATACCGTTTTAAAGAAAACACTATAGGTAACTTTATAAGTATTTTACTTACTACTTATTAATTACGTGTAATAAATTATAATTACCTAAACATAGTTATTTTTTAAAATGCTTTTTTAGGTCTTTATAACTTTTTAGTTAATAAATATATTTAACTAAAGTTTAAACTATACCCTTTTAGGCCTTGTCTAGGTTACGAAACTAGTTTTTCGAATTAGATTAGTAATCTAATAATAAAATTATTTTATTAAAAAAATTTAGTTTATACTTATATACTCACCACTTCAGTACTATATAACTAATATTATAGTATATAATAATATCTTTTTTATATTATAAATCTAGACTTCTATTTCTGTAATATAGCGCAATATTTAATATAACTTTAATTTATAGTTAGTTTTATTTTAAAAGTAAATACTTTTATTCTAATAAATATTTATATATTAATAGTACTCCTAATTTATATATTAATAGTATTCCTAATAGTGTTTATAGTACTATAATATATATTAAAAATAAAATAATAATATAAATATAAATAAGGTTAAAAGTAGTAGAGTTTCTAAAATATATTAAAAAATAATAACATTTACTAATAGGAACTTAATTAAATACCTAAAAAGGAAAAGAAAATAGTATTATTAAAAAATAATTTAAATATTTTAAAAATATTCTTATCAATATATTTTAAAAGAGAAGTGTTATAATGTTAATATAAATAAAAAAACTAATAACTTATAAAGGACGGGGTAGCACAGTAGATAAATACCTAAAAATATAAAAAATTTTTAAATTTATTTAATTTTGTAAATTTTCTATATATTAGACGTTTAATTCCTCTCTCTATTATAGTATTCTTTAAATACGCCTACTTTACTACTAAACAGTAGAGTTTTTAAAAGTATAGAATATTATTAAATAATTAATATAAATCTATAAAAAGCTAAAATCCCTATATAGACTCTATTATATCTTAAGTTATAAGTATAATAATTATAGTAAAAATTACTATTTAAAGTTAGATAAAATAAAAATTAAATTTTAAATAGGTCTAGCGTAGTAAACTAGGCCTAATTATACTATAAATTAGTAATTTAGATTTACTATTTAGTAATATAATAACCTTATTAGAAGTTAAAAAACTAGTTTTAGTTTATTTATAAGATAAAATACTTTTCCTAAATAGTTAGGTACTCTTAATATAAAAGGCTTATTTAATAAAATATATAAAAATACGTAAAAAAATATTAAAAATACTAAAAATTTAAATTTAAAATAAAAATTATTTTCTACTAAGTTAGTACTATAAATAGATAAAATTAGAAAGAAGTATTATATAAAAATAAATAATAATTAAGTTAAAAAAAACTAGCTTAGGATTAACCGTAACGGCCGGGTCTGATAGGTTATAATAATACTTATTAATAGGTTTATAAAAAAAAATATTTTTATCTTTTTTTACTACTATTTACCTATTTACTTTATACTTAAACTATTATATATTATTTTACTTATACTTATAGGTATTTTATAACACTTCTTTCTTTTTCTTTTATATATTATTACTACGTTCGTCTGTTGTCTGTATCTATTATATTTACTTATTATTATTAATTACCGTTTTATATATAACTGTACGGTTTTATATTATTACTAATACTATTTATACTAGCTCTTTTATATTTTATAGCTAATTTACTACTATTAGGGTAGCCGTATTTACGTACTACGCTACTTTATTTTTAAATTTAGCATAGTTAGAATTATTTTAGTTATTTAGTATAGCTAAAAGCTATTATTTTTACTTTTAAATATATTTTAGGTTACCTATAATAAAACTTTTAGGGTTTATTATCTCTATAACTACATAGATTAGTAATAATTATTATTACTATAATTATAGCCGTAGCTGTACTAGTATAAGTATAAGTATAGTATATACTAGGCCTACTCCTTCTTTATAAAAATATAGTTTATAGTTATTATAATTATAGTTTCTTTTATAGTATCTATAACTTACTTATAAAAATTAAACCTTACTACAGTACTCTAGAGCTTTATAAAAATTATTTTTAAAAAAGTTATTTTTAGGAGAGTTATTAGTAAAATAAATCTAATTATATAAAAGTTATTACGCGTATTACTTTTATAGGGTTATTTATCTATATTATAATATAGTATATATAGTAATATGTAAAAGGTATAAGTAACTACCTAATATAGTAGACTATTAGTTATACTTTTTCTATTATCCTATATATATATATAGGTATATAGTACCGGGGACGCTAGCGTATATTAATATTTTATAGTATACTAGCAATAGTATACCGGCGATAGTATACTAGTAATAGTAAAAAGTTATTAATATTATATTTTTTTTTATAAATAGACGTCTAGTACTAAGCTAAAAAATAATACTTATTTACGTATTACTATTTTAACTTATTATAACTAAGTATAACGTTTTTAGTATAACGCGTTAATATATAACTACGCGCTGTTTATTTCCTCTTATTATATCTAGGATATTATAGGGCCGTATTACAGGGACCACTATAGTAGCTAGTAGTTATTTTTTTTAAAAAATATAGGTACTACGCTAAAAGCGTAGCTTTATTTAAAAAAAAATTTATAAAAAATTATACTATAAAAAATAATATTTTAGTAAGTAATTTGTTAATAAACAGTTAACTATATTAACTATAAAAAAGATAAAAGAAAAATATATAAATAGTAACTACTAATACTATTTATATATCTTTTTTAAAAAATTATAGTATTTATACGAAACTTTTTTAATTTAATATTTTATAAGAGGGTACGCTAAATACTAAATATAGTAGTATATTAGTATAGTTTAGTATAGCGCTATATTTTATTTAATTTAACCTTATCTAAGTTTTTTAATAAATTAAGTATAAAGGTATATATATACTTCTTTTTTTTAAAATCTCTTTTAGTTGCCTTAAGTTACTATGGCTACATAATATATTTAATTAATATATAGACATATTAACTAATATTATAATATACTATATTTTTTCGACCTAGCCTTACCTGACTTTTTCGACACATTGAGTATAAAGGTATACATATACTCCTCCTTTTTTGAAACCCCTTTTAGTCACCTACACAGCCACTACAGCCACACCCTTTTATTCGATTAATATACAAATATAATATTATATAATTTTAAAAAAAAAACTTAAAATTTTATAATATTTAGCTAAATCTAGTTATTTATCTAAATTTAATTAGTAGTAATTAAAACTCTGATATAAATCTTAATAATAATATAAAGGTATATATATACTCCTTTTTTTTTAAATTTCTCTTAGTTGCCCCGAGATACTACAGCGACACTTTTTATTTAATAAATATAAATTATATATATCTTATAAATTTTCTTTTTACACGAATATAATATATATATTTTTAATATTATTACTTAATTTAATATTATTTCTTAGAAGAGATACTTTTTTATATTAATTTTTTTTATTTACTTCTCTATTATATAAAAAGAAGTTAAGTGTAGAATCGAGATACTAGTTTAAAAAATTACTTCTTTATATATATACTATATTATATTATTAGTTTAGACTATAGTCTCTTTAATATACTTTTATATATATATATAAAGAGTATAAATATAGTAGCTGTAAAGGTAACTATTAATTTTTAATAATTATATTATAGTAAAAAAATTTTATATAATAATAGATATAAAGGTATACACATACTCCTCCTTTTTTAAAACTCCTTTTAGTTGCCCTAAGCTATTACAGCCACACTATTTATTCGATTAGTATATAAATATATAATAATAGAGTATTTGTAATATAATATATATATATATTAATTAAGCCTCTCCTAAGTAGAGGATAAAAAACTATTTTACTTAAATAACCTAAGTGTAATACAGTATTATATTTACTAAAATTAATATATAATATTTACTATTACTTTTATAGTTTTTATTTAATTTAGTTTAATTTAATTTTATAATATTATAGCTCCTAAAATATAAACG
This sequence comes from Pleoardoris graminearum, assembly GCA_030770415.1. Classification (NCBI taxonomy): domain Eukaryota; kingdom Fungi; phylum Ascomycota; class Dothideomycetes; order Pleosporales; family Didymosphaeriaceae; genus Pleoardoris; species Pleoardoris graminearum. The sequence goes on from JASEKS010000240.1 coordinate 46,769, forward strand.
TTTTTAATATAAAATTTTTCTACTACTATTACTAGTAGCTTTTTTTAATATTTAATAACTTAATAATAATAATCTCTTTACTAACTCTCTCTCTATTATAATAATTTTTAAAGTACTAATAACTTATTTAAGTTTTTTCAAGTAATCTAAAATATCGTATACTACTACTTTTATATATTTTTATCTTTACTTTTATTATAAGGACCTACGCCTAGTAACTCTTCTACACGTTTACTTTTACTTCGTTATTTATTATATATATATATATATATATAAATATATACTCTATACTTCCTCTAGCTATAACTTAAAGTTATAGATTCTATTCTTATAGTATACTACTAGCTTTTTATATCTTTATTAATAATTATTATACATTTTTAAAATTACCTAATAATAGTAATATATTAGAAAGTAAGGATATATATTTAGTATATATACTACTTATATACGACCGTATTACTATATACCTAAGTAATAATATTAATTTTAACTATAGTAAAAGCTACTCTATTTAGTAAAAAACTATAGGTACTATTTAAACTATATAATATTACTGTTATATAATTTAATATTTGTAATATTTAATTTTATAATCTATAAAGCGTAAAAATATAAGTATTTATTTATAACTATATAGAGGTTATATAAAGGCTTACTTATATTATATTTTTTAATATTTTAATAGTGTTAATAGTAAAGCGTAAATACTATTTAGACTTTTTAGTATTAGATATAGTAATTAAGTAACTTTAATATTAAAAAAGTTATAAAGATTTTTATATAATTTATTAATTAATTATTTATATAATATACTTAGATAATTATATTATACAGGGGGCTGAAAAAAAAATCTAATTAAAAAAGATATCGTTTTTAAAAATTTATATAGAATTAATTAGTAAGCCTAAAAATACCTAAATAATAACGTTTTAAAGAGAAAATTACAGAGAAAATTATGAGAATTTTAGCTATATTATATATATTACCTATAATAAAGTAAAATTACCTAAACATAGCAATTTTTTTAATCCCTTTTTTAGGTTCCTATAACTTTTTAGTTAGTAAATATATTTAACTAAAATTTTAACTATACTATTTTAGGCCTAGTATAGGTCACGTAACTAGAATTTTAAAGTAGATTAGTAATCTAATAATAAAATTATTTTAATTATAAAAATAGTGCTAAGGGATATATAATTACTACTTACGTAATATATTATTAATATTATAGTATATTATAATATCTTTTTAGGTGGGGTGGCACAGTGGGCAAGTGCCTGGAAATGTCTTAGATTCGCGAAATTCTTCGAATTTTCGTCGTTATTCCTTGTATTAGGGGTTTGATTCCTCTCTTTACCGCAGCGTTCTTTAAACGCGCCCACTTTGCGTAGTAAACGCAAAGTTTTTCAGAAGTGCAGAGCACCGCTAAGGAATTAATATAAGGCTGTAGGAAGCTAAAATCCCTATACGGAACACGTTACATCTAAAGGCATTTTAGGCTAATATTGTCTAAAGTTAGACGAGATAAAAAGCTATCCCTAAATAGGCTTAGCGTGGCGAATTAAGCCTAATTAGGTTTATAATAGAATAGTAATCTAATATAACTTTATATAATATTAGTTTAAAAATAGGAGTAAAACAGGTAAAAAAAAAAAAAAGAGACGTTTATAAGGACTTTAAAAAGGGGTATATATAGCTATTTCCTAATTAGGCAGGTACGCTAAAATATTAGCGTCTATTTTAAATAAAAAAAAAAATATCTTTTTACTTTTATAAACTTAAACCTCTATTTTATTAAAATAGCGCTAAATTATTTAAAACTTAAATCTGAAGTTAGACTTCTTTTAAAAGTAAATAAATCTTCTTTTTTAATTACTACTACTTTAGAAAAGCTTTAGTAAAGTATTTATAACGCTATAAAAAATATTAAAAAGAAAGAATAAAATTATAATATCAAAAAGATTAAAAGGAGTAAAATTTTAAAATTAACTCTAGGAGAAAAAAGAGTTTTCTTATTTTTTTTTTAAAATAAGCCTTTTAATTAAGGCAACCTAACTATTTAAGGAAAGTCCTTTATCTCCTAAGCGAACTAACAACCGGCTCTTTAAGTGACTAACTAATATATATTCTAGGTTATATTACTAAATATAGTTATATTAAACTACTAATCTATTATTTAATTAGGGCTAGTTCGCCACGCTAAGCCTATTTAGGAATAGATTTTTATCTCGTCTAACTTTAGATAGTAATTTAGCCTAAAATACCTCTAAAAGAAAAAAGAGTAATTAATAAAAACTTAACTAGAAGTCCTAAAAAAGAAAATAAAAGACTATTAATAAAAAATAGTCTAAATATTATAAAAAGGACTTTATAATTCTTTTTAAAAAAAGAGGACTACTCTATTAATATAAGTAAAAAAAACTAATAATAAATAAAGAAAATGCTAAAAAAAAAATAAAATACACTAAAGATAATATAAAAAATATAAATATAAAAAAAATTATATTTTCTAATAGGTTAGCAATACAAAGAGAATAAAATAATAAATAATATTATAGAAAAAGAGGTAATAATAAAGATAAAAGAGAACTGGCTATTAGCTAATTACAAAGTAAGTTATTTTAACTTTTTAAAATATTAAAATATATAACTTTTTATATATTTTTAAGTTATAGTTTTAGTTTTTTAATATTAATTATATTAATTATTTTATAGGATAAGACCTTACCCTATAAGTTTAGAGTACAATTTAGTTAAGAGGTAAAAGTAATTTAGTATTTATTAAAACACCTAATTCTGTTACTTCTTATACTAATAAGGATTATATAAATAAAGTCCTTATACCTAAAGTTAAACCCTTAATAAAAAGGGGTAAGTTATATAACCTTTTCTTACTCCTTTTTCTTACCCCTTTTTTTATTAATATAATAATATATATATTATATTATAATTATAAACTTTATATTAATATTAATTTACGTTCGTAGTTTTAATAAGATAACGTCCCTATTTATAAAATAACGATCGTTTTAAACTAGTTTAAAAATAATAAAATTATACTATTTTCTTACCCAGCCTATAGCCCTAATTTAGCCCCTATAGAAAATATATAGGATTATTTAAAATATAAGGTAAATAATAATAAAGAGGCTAATTTAGGTATAAGATCTAGTCTATAAAGTATAGAGGCCTTTAAAAGAGTTATTATATAAAAATATAATAATATACTATAAAAAGTTATTAATAACTATATTTTATCTCTTTCTAACTATTATAAGGCGGTTATAGAAGCTAAAGGCTACTATACTAAATATTAGTAATTTATTATTTACTAGTTTATTATTAAAAATGTGAAAAAGAGACTTTTATATATAATTATGTAATTAATATATTAATATATAAAAATATTTAATGCACTAATTAAACTTAGTATCTATTATTATATATATAAAAATAAGCTAATTTTATACGTTAATTAAAAAGTTATACTAACTAAAAGTAGCGTCCTAAAAATTTTCTATATTTCCTAATTTTTTTTTTACCCCTAAACCTCCTAGTAAGCAGCCCCTAACAGGGTAAATAGAATTTACTAGTTTTTCTCTTTAAAACGGTATTTTTTTTGTATTTTTAGGCTTACTAATTAAAAAGTTATATTATTTTAAAAAAAGAAATTTTTTTAATTAGTCTTTTTTCTTTACCCCCCTGTAGTATCTATTATTTATAGTATCTATTAAGTATCTACTAGGGTAGTTAAACGGGTTAGGGTTGCGTTAGGATTGGGTCGGTATACCTAACTATAGGTTACTAAATAAATTACGTAATACATAAGCTATAAAGCTAGTACGTTCTTTATATATAAATTTAGTATTTTTTCTATAGTATATTTAAGTTTTAGATTTATAGCCTTTATATTACGTAAGTTATTTAAGATAAAAATAGGTATAGAGTCTCTAAAAGTATAAAAGCTATTATTTTAACTAAAATAACTTACGTAATACATAATAGAATATATAAAAATATAACGCTATATAAAGGTATTAATAAGTAGCTATTTAAGTATATAATTTTTATTATTATTAGTTATATATTAGCTATAATAATAAAAATTATAAATGTAAATAGTACTTTTTAGTATTTTAATATATTTATATATTAATTAAACAAATAGTGTGGCTGTGGTGGCTCGGGGCGACCAAAAGGGGTTTTAAAAAAGGAGGAGTATATGTATGCCTTTATACTTAATGTGTCGAAAAATAGTATTTTAATATTAGGTTATATATTTATATATTTTAGATAAAGGTATATATATACTCCTCCTTTTTTAAACTCCTTTTAGTCGCCCCGAGTTACTACAGCCACGCTTTTTATTTAAATAATATATAAATATAATTAAATATTTTATTATATATTATACAAAAAAGGTATTTTTATTATATATTACATAAGTTATTTTAGTTAATATATAATTCTTTTTTATATTTAATAGTATATTACTTTTGTAAACGTTTATAACTTACGTAATATAATAACTATAAACCTAAAATTTTAATATACTATAGAGAAAATAGCTAATTTATATACAACGATGTTATTACTTTTATAGGTAATAGATTCCGTAATTTAATTAGTAATCCGTAGTTAGGTATACTAATCTAACCTTAACCTAACTCTAACTCGTTTAACCAGCGTAGTATCTACTAATATAGGTTACTAGTTTAATACTAACCGCTAGTTTACTAGTATACTTATTATTTAATTAAGTAGCTATTTAAATAGATATTATTCTTTAAAGTTAGGTTTTATAAATTAGCTTTTAGTTATAGCGTATATAGTGTAATACTTAATAAAATTTCCTTACTATATATATACTTCTAGATTAAGATCGTGACGTACTTTTACTTTTTAATATATTAAGTAAAAGAAGTAGCCATAATACGGGGGTGTGATAAAGAAAGATTAATTAAAAAAGATATCTATTTTAAATAATTTATATAAAATAAAATAATAGGTCTATAATTACGTAAATAATACCGTTTTAAAATAAAAATTATAAGGAATATTATAAGCATTTTACTTACTACTTATTAAATACGTGTAATACATATAAATTACCTAAAAATAATAATTTTTTAAACTTTATTTTTAAGTTCCTATAACTTTTTAGTTACTAAGTATATTTAACTAAAATTTTAAATATACTCTTTTAGGCCTAGTACAGGTTACGTAACTAGAATTTTAAAGTATATTAGTAATCTAATTATATAATTATATTAATAATAAATATAAAGGCATATATATACTCCTCCTTTTTTAAAACCCCTTTTAGTTGCCCCGAACTACTACAGCTATACTATTTGTTCGATTAGTATATAAATATATATATTAATAATAAAAATTTAGTTTATACTTATATAATTACTGCTCAGGTAATATATTATTAATATTATAGTATATTAAAAAATATTTTTACTTTTCTAAACCTAAACTCCTATTTCCTTATAATAGCACTAAATTTTATAGAACTTAGATCTAAAATTAAACTTTTTTTAAAGGTTAATAATTCTCTTTCTTTAATTCCTACTACTTTAAAAAAGTTTTAGTAAATTATTTATAATACTATATAAAGAATTAAAAGAAAAGAGAATAATAATTATAATTTAAAAAAGATTAAAAGGAGTAGAGTTTCTAAAATAACTTAAAGAGAAAAAAGAGTAATTAATAGGAACTTAATTAGAAGTTCTAAGAAAAATTAAAAGACTATTATTAGAAAATAATCTAAATAGCTTAAAAAATTATTACAAAGAATTTTAAAAGAGAAACATTATAGTATTACTATAAATAATAAAAAACTAATAATTAATAAAGAAATTACTAAAAAAAATTAAAATACGCTAAAGAGACTATAAAATATATTAAAAATATAAATTTAATAAGAATTATATTTTCTATATATTTACATATTAATTAAATAAAAAGTGTAGCTGTAGTGGCTTAGGGTGCCCAAAAGGGGTTTAAAAAAGGAGGAGTATATATATATTTTTATATTATATTTTCTAATAAGTTAGTAATATAAAGGGGATAAAATAATAGATAATATTATATAAAAAAAGAGTAATAATAGAGTTTAAAGAGAACTAGATGTTAGCTAATTACGAAGTAAGTTATTTAAATTTTTTAAATTATTAAAATATATAAGATTTTATATATTTTTAAGTTATAGTTTTAGCTTTTTAATATTAATTGTATTAATTATTTATAGGCCGAGACCTTACCATATAAGATTAGGATGCAATTTAGTTAGGAGGTAGAGGTAATTTAGTATTTATTAAAATACCTAATTTTTCTACTTCTTTTACTAGTAAAAATTATATAAATAAAGTCCTTATACCTAAAGTTAAACTAAAGATAAAAGGGAGTAAGTAACTTAATAGATTTTTTTAGTCCTTTTTATAATATAATAATATATATATATATATATTTATATATTAATCGAATAAAAGGGTGTGGCTGTGGTAGCTATATAGGCGACTAAAAGGGATTTCAAAAAAGGAGGAGTATGTGTATACCTTTATCTATATATATATATATATTATATATATATTTATATACTAATCGAACAAATAGTGTAGCTGTAGTAGCTTAGGGTAACTAAAAAGGATTTTACAAAAGGAGGAGTATGTATATACCTTTATACTTAATATGTCGAAAAATTAATATATTATATTATATTATATATTTTGATATATTAAGTATAAAGGCATATATATACTCCTCCTTTTTTGAATCCCTTTTAGTCGCCCCGAGCCACCACAGCCACACTTTTTATTTAATTAATATATAAATATATATATATAAATATAAAAAATATACATTATATTATAATTATAAACTTTATATTAATATTAATTTAGGTTAGTAATTTTAATAAAATAACGCCCCTATTTACAAAATAACGAATGTCTTAACCTAGTTTAAAAATAATAAAATTATACTTTATTCTTATCCAGCCTATAGCCCTAATTTAGTCCCTATAGAAAATATATAGAGTTATTTAAAATTTAGGCTAAATAATAATATAGAGGCTAATTTAGATATAGAATTAAGTTTATAAAGTATAGAGGCCTTTAAAAGAGTTATTATAAAGAAGTAGAATAATATACTATAAGAAGTTATTAATACCTATATTTTATTTCTTTTTAAATATTATAAGGCGGTTATAGAAGCTAAAGGCTACTGTACTAAGTATTAGTAATTTATTATTTACTAGTTTATTATTAAAAATGTAAAAATTTCACTTTTATTAATAATTACCTAATTAATATATTAATCTATAAAGATAATCTATATACTAATAAAATAGAGTATCTATTATACTATATATAAAAATAAGTATAAAGGTATACACATACTCCTCCTTTTTTAAAACCCCTTTTAGTTGCTCTAAACTATTACAGCCACACTATTTAATTAATTAATATATATATATATATAAATATATATAAAAATAAACTAATTTTATACGTTATATAAACGTTGTACTAACTTAAAGTAGGGTCCTAAATATTTTTTATATTTACTAATTTTTTATTACTCCTAAACTCCTTAGTAAGCAGCCCCTAATAGAGTAAATAAAATCTACTAGTATTTTTTTAAAAATAGTATTTTTTTTATATTTTTAAGACTATTAGTTAAATAGTTATATTATTTTAAAAAAAGTATTTTTTTTAATTAATTTTTTTTTGTCACCTCCCTGTAGCTTAAAAGGACTAAAAGTAACTTTAGATAAGGAGGAGTATATATATACCTTTATTAGCATTTTTTTTTAAATAAATAAATATTGTTTTTACGCGGAATATAATTATCTTTTCTTATTAGTACTCTAGTTTTATTATATAATAAATTATTAGAAATATATCACAAACTATTTACATAATCAATATATTAGGTATTATATAAATATTAGTTAGAAAAGTAAAGTATATTGTCCTGATAATATGTGTTAACGAGCGGAGAAAAGCCTACTTATCGCCCAGTATATCCTGATCCCATACTTCACAGAACTACAGCCAACAAAAGTCTATACTATACCTTTGATGCACCGCAGCGTCACCTAAACAGATCGAGAGGAACAGCTTACCTGTGTTAATTAGTTACCTCTTTTAGGGGTATGGAAACTCTATCGGAGGTTATTCTATGCTGTACGCTGTTGGAGATGCTATACTCGCGCTTCTGATTTTGGAACGAGCGTCTAGTTGCTGAAATGCTGAATATTACCTTTGAAAGCCTGGTATTCGATGCTATTGTGCTTCTAAAGAACTTAAGTGCGTCTATTCCCCAACAAAGAGCCCGTCGTTTCTCTGGGTTTGATAAGCGGACGGAGCGCGGCTGGGCATTCGTTTCGGATAGTAAGGACGATCACTTAGGCATGGAGGCAACGATGATGAGGCACGTATCTCGGGATGTCGGTCCCGTGTAGCCAGATTAGTGTGCACCGGACTGGCGATGCGGCTTTCGCGAGGGGTTTATTGTTGTGGTGCGTGGAGGAGGGAGGTTGAAGTACGAACGGGTTGGAGTCAATCTTACTGTAATCCCAACGCATATCCTCCGTCGTCCGAGATGATTCTATACTAAGATGGACAGCAAATACAGGCAATGCAGGCAGTGAAAAAATGGTGTTTGAAGAACCACGTAGATTGTGTGATTTTTGGTACAGGCTGTTTACCCTAACCGCTAGAAATCCTCACGCCAATTTCATATCGTCCGAAGCGCATGAAGTAGCGTGAAAGCCAATGAAGGCCCACTGATAACACCGTAAGTGCGAGTCCCACCCAAGAAGCCTTGTTCCCGCACCACACTAGCCTTAGCTGCCCAGCGCCAGCAAAAACATTTATCCCTTCTTCTTGGAGACACCGACAGTGCGACCGCGGCGACCGGTCGTCTTGGAGTGCTGGCCACGCACGCGGAGGCCCCAGTAGTGTCGGAGACCACGGTGAGCACGGATCTTCTTCAAGCGCTCAAGATCCTCACGGAGCTTGCTGTCCACACCGTTGGCGAGGATCTGCGAGTTCTTGCCGTCGACAATATCGCGCTGCCTGTTAAGGAACCAGGTAGGGATCTTGTCTGCAGGATGTCAATGGTTGCCCAGTTCATGCTCGTGGTGGCAAGACGTACACTGAAGGGGATTCTGGAGGATGGTGACGATACGCTCAAGCTCTTCGGAGGTGAGGTCACCGGCGCGCTTGGAAAGGTCGACATCGGCCTTCTTGCAGACCAAGTTGGAGTATCGGCGACCGACACCCTTGATCTTGGTCATCGCGTACATGACCTTCTGCTTGCCATCGACGTTTGTGTTCAGCAAACGGATAATGTACTGGAAGCTGCCGCAAGTCAGCATTGCAACCAATCCTTCGTCGAGGCGCGCATCGTCGTAGCAGTCCAGGAGATCCTCCATCCCGAGCAGTCGTCCGCATCCCAGCTCGCACAATTTCGCCCGACGGCAAGATTCCAGAGCCATCACATTCGCATCTGTGAGAGTTTGCCTTCTGCCTTGAGACATTTCGAGCACTCTGAAGCTTGACGTTTCTCTATTCTAATCCCGCTATCCATACTTATCGTGCGAGCTGTGGTTGGGTTCGGCTACGGTTACCTCGAGAGGTGGCCTTGCAAGGGATCGCAGACAAAGAAATGGCATTAAAAGGCGGTACGTACTTCGACTTCTCTCCGGAGACGAGCGCTGCAATATTGTCAGTACATGTATGCATAGAAGGCGAGGCGCGATAACGATGCCTCGGCGCCTCATCATACGATACTGCAGCATGCTATAACGAGAGCAGGCAATGGTATATCGTAAAGCGGATCGCGCAAACGGGTGCACTCACACATGTTGGCGGCTTGTCGGGTGCTCGTCGTTGGGTGTTGTCGTTGGCTTTAGCGAGTTCAAAGGCAAAGAAGGGTCGGCACCGGATTTCGAAGGTTGTGTGCGCTGGTCTGTGCGAGCGGCTTGGCAACGCTAATCCAAATTTGAGTCGAGCCCCACGAAGGAGCTACTTACTATAGTCGCAGGGCACCGGGGTAAGTATTATTAATTCGCCACATTTACGTCACGTGCTTAAACTTTTAAACTAAACTTTTTTTTATATATAATAAAGTTATTATTAATAACTATCTACTTTTGTAATATATTAAGTATAAAAATATATATATACTTTTTTTTAAAACTCTTTTTAGTCGCCTATATAGCCACTCTAGCTATATTCTTTTATTTAATTAATATATTAATATATATAATAACTAACTAATTAAGAAAAAAAGTATTATATATATTATAAAATTTAATAATAAATTTTTAAAAGTACTATACTTAGATTAACAAAAAAAAATAATAATTACTAAAATAAATATATAATAGGCGGGGAGGTATAGTAGGCATATATCTAAAAATACTTAAATATTTTTAATTTTTAAGGTCTTTTATATATTAGGGGTTTAATTTTTATTTTTATTATAGTGCTTTTTTATACGCACCTACTTTATATGGTAAATATAAAATTTTTTAAAACTATAGAATACTACTAAGGAATTAATATAAAATTATATATATTTATATTTATATATTAATTAAACAAATAGTGTAGCTATAGTAGCTCAGGGCGACTAAAAGGGGTTTTAAAAAAGGAGGAGTATATATATACCTTTATACTTAATATATCGAAAAATTATAAAATTATAAAAAGCTAAAATACTTATATAAAATATATTATATCTATAAGTATTTTTACTATTTTAGGTTAGATTAAATAAAAATCTATTTCTAAATAGGCTTAGCGTAGTAAACTAAGTCTAATTAGGTTTATAATAGATTAGTAATTTAATATAACTTAATTTAGTAATAATAGGATTAAAACAGAATAAAAGAAAGAAACATTTATAAGAACTTTAAAAAGGAGTATATAGTTATTTCCTAATTAGATAGATACGCTAAAAATTAGTATCTATTTTAAAAAAAATATATATATAATAATTACTTAATATTACTTAACAGATTTATAGTTTAATATATTTTATTACTTTATATAATAGCTTATACTTACGTATTTATTATTAAAAACTAATATTATATAAATATTTATAATAAAAAAGATATAGGTATACTATAATTCTAATATAAATATAAAGGTATATATATACTCCTCCTTTTTTATAACTACTTTTAGTTACCCTAAGCTACTATAGCTATACTATTTATTTAATTAATATATAAATATAGATATATAATATATATTATAGTATTTAAAAAATAATTTATTACTAGTAGTATAAGACTACTTTATAACTAAAATATACGCTCTTAGTATATTTAAAAATAAAATTTTAGTAAAATATATATACTAGACTTACTCTAGCCTATACTATAAAGTATATAGGTAGGTAATATTAAAAAACCCTAATTAAAAAAGTTACTATTTTTATAAATTAATATAAAATTAATTACTAAGTTTATAAATACGTAAATTATAGCGTTTTAAAAAGAAAGTTAAAAAGATTTTTATAAGGATTTTAGTTACGGCTTAGTTAATATATATAATAAATTAAAATTACTTAAATATATTAATTATTTTAATCTCTTTTTTAAGTCCCTATAACTTTTTAGGGTTTTTTTTTATTTTTTTTTTTTAATAAAGCTATACTTTTAGTGTAGTACCTATATTTTTTAAAAAAAATAATTACTAGTTACTATCAGGGTTTCTATAAAACGGCTCTATAATATTATAAATATAATAGTAGAATATAGAAATACCGCATAATTATATATATATATTTATATATTAATTAAATAAATAGTGTAGCGATAGTGGCTCGGGGCTACTAACAGGGGTTTTAAAAAAGGAGAAGTATATATATGCCTTTATACTTAGTGTCGAAAAATTTATATATTATTATATTATATTGAGGACGTATATATTATCTTTAATTATAATAAGTTAAAATATTAGTCTTAACAGAGACCTAGACGTTTTATAGTTATAATAAAATAATTAATATAAAATATTTTAGTTTATTTAGTTATATACTAAGCTATTTATTTTTATTACTTTAAATCTATTAGCTATTATCTCTAATTTAAAGAATTCCTTAGTATATAGGCGTCGTCTACCTATTATAATTTTATAATATTATATACCTATCGCTCTATAATATATTTAGGATTATTTAGTCTACTTTTATATAAATCTTTTAAATTACTCTACTAGTTTTATATAAAGTATTTATTTAAATGTAATAGTTCTATAAATTATTAGTTCTAATAATAAACTTGCCCGGATAGTAGTAGTTATATTTAAAATAGTTATTATATACTACCTTATACCTTAAGTATTTAGTAGGTATTTAAAAGTATTAGTAATATTAGTTTCTTATTTAATATATAAAGTATTCTACCTCGTTATTTATACCTACGTTAAATTTTTAAACTTTTAGTAATAACTACTATAAGTATATACTATTTTTTAATTATACTAGATATACTATTATATAGTATTAAGCTAAAAATAGTATAAGTAATACCTATATTATTTTACGCTACTTATAAGAGGTTTATTATTATAACTTTAACTACTTTATTATTTCCTTCTACTTATTTTATTTATTTAATAGAGCGTATATATATATTCTATAGCGTATACTATAAAATGTTTATATATATATATTATTAGTAAGCTATATATATATATATATTAATCAAACAAATAGGGTGGCAATAGTAGCTTAGGGTAACTAAAAGAAATTTTAAAATAGAAGGAGTATATATATACCTTTATACTTAATATGTTAAAAAAGTCAGGTAAGGCTAAATTAAAAAAGTTAGGTAAGGCTAGATTAAAAAAGTTAGTAAGCTATTTTATAGTACGTTAGGAGTATATATATTAATTATTAAATACTATTATAATACGTACTATAAATACATATTTTTTATATTACTTTTTTTATAAATACCTACTTAGTATTAGTTATAATAGTATATATATAACTGTAAGTTATTATATAAAGTAATAAATTATACTAAGCTATAATACTATTAAGTGCTATTAAGTAGTTATTATATACCTATTTTAGTACTACTTTTTTTAATTAGACTTAGCGCAGTACTTTTAAGAGTCGGTTATTAAGTCTTATAGTATATATAACACTTTTCTTCCTAATTAGCTAGTTACTAATAGCAACTTTATTACATAAAAAAAAATTAAAATAATAATACGTAAATAAGTATTATCTTTTAACCTAGTACTAGACGTATATTTATTAAAAAAAAAGAGGTAGTATATCTATAGTATACTATAAAGTATTAATATATACTAGCGCCCCCGCTACTATATATATATAAAATATAAAAAGTATAATAAGGAGTTTATTATACTAAGTAACTGTATTAGATTTTACTAAATATCTATAACTATACTATAGATAAATAATCTTATAAAAGTAATACTCGTATCGCCTTCTACGTAACTAAGTATATTTTTTTACTAAATATTTTTTTATGAAAATTTTTTAAAACGCTCTAAAATATCGTAATAAGTTTTAACTTCAATAAGTAACTAGATAGAATAAAGTAAATAGTAAAAATAATTATTTTAAACTACGCCTTTATAAAGGGAATAGCTTTTATAAATAAAATAGATAAGTATATACTATACTTATATAGCTATAACTATAGTAATAGTATATATATTTATATACTAATTAAATAAATAGTGTAGCTGTAGTGGCTCAGGATGACTAAAAGGGGTTTTAAAAAAGAAGGAGTATATATATACCTTTATACTTAATGTGTCGAAATAGTAATAATAATTATTACTAACCTATATAGTAAGCTATACTACTAATAGTAACCTAAACTATATTTAAAAGTAAAAGGAGTAGTTTCTAGTTATATAAAATAATTAAAATAATTTTAACTATACTAAATTTAAAAATAAAATTGCGTAGTGCGTAAACGTGGCTACTCTAATAGTAATAGATTAATTATAAAACGCGAGAGACCTAATAGGAAAAGTACTAGCGATAATATTTTAAAAACTAGCCCTAAGAGTAAGAAGAGAAAAAAGCTATATATAAGATAGTAAATATAATAGGTAAATATAAAGATAAGTATAATAATAATATATTAAAAAAAAGAGGAGGGTATTATACAATATTTATAAGTATAGGTGTTGTAAACTTACGATAAACTTATAATAATATATAATAATTTAAGTATAAAGAACATAGGTAGTTAGTATTAAAAAAAAATAAAAATACCTCTATCTTATTATAAATCTATTAATAAATACTACTATTATAATTTATTAAATCTAATATATTTTAGTTAAGTGTAAACTTTTTAGTTAATAAATATATTTAACTAAAATTTTAACTAAACTATTCTAGAACGAGTATCGATTACGTATTCTAATTTTTAATAAGGATTTATTATATAATAATATATTTATATATATATTATATTTATATATTAATCGAATAAATAGTGTGGCTGTGGTAGCTCGGGGCGACTAAAAGGGGTGTTATAAAAGGAGAAGTATGTGTATACCTTTATACTTAATGTGTCAAAAAAGAATAAATTTATATAATTAGTAAAATTTAGCTCTTACTTATATAATTAGTAATTATATAATATATTATTAATATTATAGTATATTATAATATTTTTTTACTTTTATAAATATAACCTCCTTACTTCTAAGTATAAGTATAAATAATTTATTTATTTTTTTATATTTTATTTTTATCGCGTTTTATCCTATCTACTAATATTATAAATTAATAATAGTATTATAAACTTATTATATAATTTAGAGTAATATTTTATTAGTTAATTTTATACTAAGCCTATATAATACTTATTAAACTTTTTACTAAAATAATAATACTATAAAGGCCTACTAAAGTAAATTATATATATATCCGGCTTATCTATTAGTCTTATAAAATAAAAAAAGCTATATATATTATTATTAGTACCTATACAGTCTATAGGTAATAAAAAAGAATACTTACTACTAGTTAGTAATACCTACTAGTTAAAAATAAAAATATATTTAGTATTATCTAGCCCTATAGTAATATATTACTTAGTAAAATTTTTTTAGATTTTAAGTGCGTACTTTTAGATTACGCTAGTAAATAGGTTAGAGTTACTTAGTATTAGGTTAAAATTAAATTATAGTTATATAAACTATAGATTAGAATTAAGTTAAAATTATATAGATTATAGGTTAGAGTTAGATTAGAGTTATATAGACTAGGGGTTAGAGTTAGGTTAGAGTTATTAAAGGGGTATATTAGAGTTAGGTTAGGATTATTAGAGCTTCTTTTTTAAAATATTACTAAATTAAATATAGTATAAGACTCTAGTTTAGTTTATATACTTATATGAATTAAAATATAATAATTATTAATTATAGTACTTTATAATAGCGTATAGACTTTTAACGCTTTTATAGAGGAAAAAATAATTTATATTTAAAGTTTTTAGTATCTTTTCTTAATTTTTAATATATATAACACGTATTTATTATATATTTCTTAATAAGCTTTTAAAATACTAAAAGGTCCAGTAAATTATTAACTTTATTATAAAGAGACTTATTATTTTTTTTACTATATCTTATAGTGTAGTTTACTCTTTTATTCTTAAAGAAATTATATTAGTAAAAATTATAATCTGTTATATTATTTTAATAGAAAATTAATATATCTAATTATTACTAATATTTATAGTAATATTAAAAATACGCTTAATACTAACTTATATAATTAATATAGTAAATACGTATTTTATAATTTAAGTTAGTTAAAAAAATATATCTTTATATGCCTAATGCTAATTTAGTATATTAAAATCTATAGTTATTTTTATATAAGTAGTATCTACGTAGACTTTTTTTTTATATAATTAGGTACTAGCCCCTTTGGCTTCTTTTATATAAGATACTTAGTTTAGAATTAAAAAATTATTTACTATAATAGTAGGCTTTTAAAACTACTTACTATTTTATAATTATAGTATAAAGGGGTTTAATACTAGTATATAGCTTATATACCTATTATTATAATAATAATAATTAAGGTAATTAAAGAATTATTTTTAATAAATATATTTATAGTAGGGTTTTTATATATTATTTTAAATTAGTAAATAGAGTTTTACTATAATAAATATTGTTACGGAAAGATACCTTAGAGTTTATATTACTAGCTTATAAAGCTCTTTAGAATAAAGGATTATTTCTCTTTTACGTATATATAATACAGCTTTTTAGCGCTTTTTTTTATATAAGTAGTCCCTACTCTTTAATCTTAGAATTTAGTAATTTCTAACTTATTTTTCTCTATAGTTATAAGCCTAGTATTTTAGAAGTAAAAAAAGATTTTCCCTACGTATCTAATTATTAGAAATCCTATTTTTTAAAACTTTAATTAATTTTTTAATTTTTTATTTAAAAGCTTCTAGTTTTATAAATCTAGCGAGTATTACCTTATCTATATATATAAAACAATAACTTATATTTTAAGCTATTAAACGCTTAGTAAGTCTTATAACTAATAATCCTCTAAATATTATAATATTTAAAGCTATTATATCCCTTCTAACTAATACTATCTAACTTACTAATTTAGTAAGCTAGCTAACTTAGTATATATAATTTAAAATATAGTATATACTTTACTGCGTATAAGATCTTATTAATTTTAACCTTAAAAGCGTTAATAATCTTAATAATTTTTTATAAATACTAGAGCTTTTATATATTATAAAAGTATTTAATACTAAAATTATAAAAATTTACTGCAACTATACTACTAAAATAGCTATATACTAAGCCCGCTTAACTAATTATACTACTAAAATAAATTAAATAATAAATATCTAAAACTAGATTAGTATAATAATAATTCTAGAGTTTATAAGTGCTACTTAAATGTACTACACTATTAAGGAGAATATTTTAACTTACTTAATTATTTATTTTCTTAAATAAAAGCTTTTAACTACTAATATAGTAGCTAAGAATATTATATAATAATAATACTATACTTATTTAAAGAAAGTAGAATACGAAAGAATAACTACTAAATTATAATATTATAAATAAAAAGCTCTTTATATAAAGATAAAGGTATATAAGCTTAGTAACGTTTAAAATAAGCTAGCTATTACTAACTTTCTTACTACTATTAGTAAGAAATTAGTACTTAATTAGGTAGAATAAATATATACAATCTAAGTCTAAAAATTAATATTTAAAAGTAAGAAGCTCTTTTTAATAAAAGTAGAAAGAATCTTTTAAGTAATATTATAAAATAAAGTTATTAAGTTATATATTAAGAGTTCTAGGATTTTTATAATATTTAGTAAATAGAGTCTATCTTTCTAATTAAATAGCTTATAGTTAAAAAATAAGGGTAAGTTATACTAATACTTTTATAGACCTAAAGGGTACTATTAAAAATTTACTAAGTACTACTACTTATAATTAGTATTAATAAGTACTTATACCGGTTAGACTGCGCCGCTTTTTAAAAAAAATAAAAAAAAGCTCCTTAAGCGTCTTAAATTTAATAAATTTACAGCTCTTTATAATACACTTAAATAAAAGGGATAGCTTAAGGGAAATATATTATAGGGTAAAGGATTTAATAAACTAAAATTTCTTAGCTTTTTTATATATATAGTTATTAATTCTTTGCTTATTATAAATAGTAAATTAGAATAAAATAATAGTATATATTTTATATAAAATTATAATACTTATACGCTTTTTAAAAGTACTATTTTTAATAATAGTACTATTTTATATTTAGTAAATAATAGATTACTACTTATTTTAGAATTTTTTAAAAAAGCTAATAGTATCTATATAGTTAAAACTAAAATATAAGCTTTTTTAATCTCTAGTATAAAAATTTAAGTAATTAAAAACGCTTTAAACGGCCTAAAAAGAATTTTTATAAAAGATCTTATATTAAAAGATATAGTTATTATAAAAGGATTTTACCTAAATATAATATTTAAAGCTTGCCTATATAATAAGGGAGTTTAGTATTTAGGCTTAAATAATATACTATACGTAGAATTTTTAAAATAGAGTCTTATACTTATAACGCTTACTTATAAGTATAATTTTATATTTATTAAATATAAGCCTCTATTCTTTTATCCTTTAGTTTAGAGCGTAATACTAATATATTAAAAGTTTTATTTATAGTTAATATATCTATATATTAATACTAAGGATATATAGTACTAAAAAGTAAAATATTTAAGTTAAAAAGCTTTATATACCTTTATTTATAAAGTATAAAATATTTATATTTTAAATACTAAGTATATATATTACGAGTAATACTTCCTTATATACGCGGCTTAGGTAATTTTTTAAAAATTTAAAAAAAAGTTACTTTAACTATATTAGCGTATTTTATAAAATTTTTTTAATATACCTAAAGGAAGGCTCGGAGAGTAGTAAATATTATTAGTTAAAAATAATTATAGTAGAAAGATTTATATATAAAGCCTATAGGTAAAGTTATTTTTAAAGCTTATAAAAATATTTTTAAGTTTTACTATATAAGTATATACCTAGTATAAACTTAAGATTATAAAAATTTTTTAAGATAATAATATTATTACCTATCTATAATATAGAAGATCGCGTTTTAAAAAATAAATAAAAGAGCTTAGTATAAGTATTAAAATACTATTTTTTTATATATATAAGCTAAACGGCGGCGCTAAACGCGTTAGTTAAAAAATTATTAATAAAACTATTATTATAAGACTTAGTACGAACTTACTAAAAAAGTTTTAATTAAAAATTATAAAAGTAGTTATAGCGTTTTATAATATTAGTCTAGTAGCTTTTAAGAGTATATAATTTTTAAATAAAGTCTTTTATAGCTAGTTTAAATAGTATTTTTATTATTATAAATTTAAACTTATAAAGTACCGAACAGCAGATCTATGTTTAGATTAAAATAATATATATACTTATAGTTATTACGTATATTTATTAAATAGAAATTATATAACTAGGCGTAATAGACGTAGATTTAAAATAAATCTATAAATTTATATTAAATATTTAGTTAGTTACGTAGCTTTTAATATCTATAAAATATAGGTACTATTACTTAACTAGATTATTATAACGCGTAATATTACGTTTAATAAAACTCTTTTTTATAAAAAAAAAAAGAAAATTAGCCTATTTTATAAAAAGAGGCTATAAAATTTATAAATATTTTATATACTATTAAGGTTATAGATATAGGTAAAATATTTAATAAAATTTTTAATATGTAAGTTTATAACTCTAGTAAGCTAAAAATTAGTAAAAATATTATATAACATAAGTAATAGCTTAGGGGTGCTTTAGCGTAGGTCTTATTTTTTTTTTTTTTAGCTAGTTAGGTAAGTAAAGCTCTATATAAGTAGTATATACGTAGGCTATTAGCGTAGCTAACTAATAGTTGTAAATCTATATATTATATAATATAAATATTAGTTTAATTTCTCTTTAGTTTACTCTAGAGTCTAAAAAACTTAAAAGTATAAACTTTAAAAGAGATAAATACTCTAGTATTTTTTATAAAGTATACTTTAGTAAAGAAGTAGAATAGTCTAAAATAAGAAACCTATAGGATTCTTAAATAGTAGATAAAAGCTTATCTAATACTATTACTTAAATTAGTAATATAGAGCTCCTCTTATTAAGTAAAATAATTAGTACTTATACTTATAGGTTATAGAGACCTATAAGAGACTATAACTTAGCTATTTAATAAAATTAAAAGTAATATAAGTTAAATCTTAAAGATTTTAATAAACTAAAGGGTAGGGATAAAAACCCCTTTAGTATTTATATATTATTAAGCCCTAATCTAGAGAGCGAGCTATTATATAATATAAAACTTATAAGTATTTTACTAAATAGCGTAGATAGCTCTCTCTAGTATAACTTTATAAATATATTTATTTTTAGTATAAATCTTATATAGGAAAAATATAGAGAGCTTATAACTATTAATACTATAGTTTAAACTGCTATATAGGATAAGGCCTTAAGGAAGATAATATTTTAATATAAAATTTATATATACCGCGATAAGCTTCTAAAAGAGCTAGTAATATAAAAAGTAATTTTTTTATATTTATTTAGTCCGCTCTTTTACTAGACTATATATAAAAAATAAACTATACTTTTTAAAAAGTAAATTTAGTAAATAGTTATATACTCTAATAGTACTAAATATCTATTTTTACTTAAATAAATTTTTACCTATAAGTTTAATTAGGATAGTTACTTTATAAAATATAAAACTTGCCTAGTTATTAAAGGCGACCTCTAATTAAGAGATACGCTTTGATTAATATATATTATAATATTTATTGTACGCTTTTTTTATATAACTATAGTAATTATAGCGGAGTTTAATTTAGAGATTTTATAGCTTAATATAATTAGTATATTCTTTAATATACTAATTAACTCTTTAAATCTAGTATAGTATAAACTACCTAATAGCTATAAATAAAAAGGTAATTATATAAAGCTTAATTAAGCTCTATATAGCCTATAGGACTTATCTATACTATAGTATAAAAATTTTTTTAGTACTTTAGCTAAGCTTAGCCTTATTTACGTAAAAGAAGAGTTTTATTTATTTTTTAATATAGATTATAAAATTTTTATACTTTTTTATATAAATAATATCCTATTCTTATATTATAAAATTTATTAGTAAGAAGCTTTTAAACTTTATAATAAGCTTTTAAGAATATATAAAATAAAAGTGCGCGGAGCTATAAAATAGTATTTTAAAATATAGGTAATTAGAAATTAAGAAAATTAAATAATTACGCTAATCTATAATTTATATATTAAAAAGATTATAAAAAAATTTAGAGTAGCTAATTTAGTATTTTTTTTTCTAACGCCTTTACTGTTAAAAGAGCTAGTTAAGAATAAAAGAGAAGTAATAAAAGCTAAAATTAAGACGTATTAAGAGCGCATCGGATTTATACTTTATACTACTATTATAATATAACTAAATATAGTATTTACTATTTTAAAACTCTCTTATTTCTTAACTAATTTAAGTAAAGAGTACTTTACTATAGTAGAATACGTAATTATATTCTTTTATAAATTACGCTTTTAAGTAATCTAATATAAGGTATATAAAGGCCTAAAACTTATAATCTATTTAGACGCTTTATTTATAGATAATTTAGAGAGTAAATAATTTTTATATAGCTATATTATTATATTATTTAGGGGTATAATTATTTAAAAAGCTATAAAATAGGCTATTATTACTATATTAATTATTAAAGCAGAGCTCCTCGCGCTTAAGTATATAAGTAAAGAAATAATAGCTCTAAAGCGCTTTTTTAAAAAACTTATTTTAAATTTTAGAACTACGTAGCGTATATTTTATAATAACTAATAGATAATTAGGCTAGTTATAAGTAAAAATAAGCGTATAACTACCTATTTATGCTATATAAATATACAGAATATATAGCTGCGCTAAAAATATTTAAAAAAAAATTTTAAAATTAAATACTTTTAGATAAGTAATATACTAGCTAATAGGTTAATAAAAGCTTTTACAGCTTAGTAATTTTAAAGATTTAAAAAATAACTAAATCTTAAGAATATAAAAGAAAAAATTACTAAACTAGAATTTTAAAAAATTATATAATAATAGAGCGCAAAGCGCTTCAAATTAAATATTATATAACTTATTAGCTACTATTTATAATAAATAATTTAAAACCGCACTACTTAGAAAAACTTTATAATAAAAAAGTAGAAAAATAATAAAATAATAAAAATTATATAATAACCTAATAGATATACTTAACGGATTAATAACTTTATTAGCTTATTAAACTTTTAAATAGTTTAAGCGCAGCGTAAAGCGATCTTATTAAAAATATTATTTATAAAATTATTACCTAAGTTTTTATTTAGTTTAATTATCTACCTAATAGTAGTCTATAATTTATTAAATTTTATTATTTATAAGGTTTACGCTAGCAAAGATCAAAAGAAGTAGATTAAAAAATTATATTTATTTATAAATAAACTCTTTTGCCTTCTTACTATAGAGCAGTTTATAATAAAATAAAAAGCGCTTAGCAATCTCTTAGACTTAAGTAAAACTATAATAGTAAATATATAATTTTTTTAAATTATTTAAATTAAAATATTTATATATATATTAGTTTATAGTTATATTTGCTCTTATACGCCTAGTAATAGGAGTCTTACGTCTTAGTATTAAAGTAGCTACTATTATTTTTATTAAATAGAGTACTACTTAGATAATAAAAGTAAAATATAAAGTACTTTAATTCTATAAACTGTTAGTAATATTAAATTATATAAATACTATTTAATAGTTTCCTAACTCTTCTAATCCTAATATAAAAGAATAAATAGAGCTTAAAAAAACTATAAACTAAAAAGCTTAAAATATTTTTTACTAATATTGTTTTTATTACTATAGCGCGATAGAGTCTATAAAATAAATAGTTTACTATTTTTATTTTTTTTAGATTTACTTTTAAATTTACTCTTTACTATAGGGCGTAGCCTATTTTTTAAATCCGACCTAATAGAGCTTAGAAGAGCTAAATTAAAAAAGATACTAATAGCGCTAAGTGCTTAAAAAGTCTAGATAAAAGAAATAGGCTAAATAAAATTAATAATCTTAAGAGCCTACTAAATTTTTTATTAGTAATAAGCTTTTTATATAGTATTTAAGTATTTAGGTTTTAGTTATAAGATAACTGTTTATAAGCGTAGTATAGGTGTTAAACTAAAAAAATTATTAAAATTACTAACTAGTAGTGCGTAGATAAAATCTTTTATAAATTAAAAAAACTATAAATCTAAAATTTGCGATAGTATATAGAGAAAAGTTTTTAAAAATTAAAAGAGCTATAAAACTAAAGAATTAGAAAAATTATTTACTTAAAAATTAAATAGATTTTTATAAGCTTATAATAGCTGCGTATTATTTTATAAAGGGAGTAGATAAATTACTAAATATTATAGTATAGAAGTATTTATTTAAATTATAATAATTTCTGTCTAAGACTAAATAGCGTTTTAATTTTTTTAAGCTATCTATTATCGGAGCTTTTTACACTTTATATTTTTTTTTTTTAGACTACTTTTTTTTACAGAGTATAATAATAGACTAAAAGACTATATTAAGTAACTTATTAAAAATTAAAGAACTAGACTCTATTAGCTCCTTACTAATTTTAGTAAGCTTATAATACTTAAAATACTATTTATACTTAATTATATTTAGGCACTAAACTATAATAATATAAGAGGGATTAGAAAACTATTAAATAAAAATTAGTAGAGTTTTTAAGAAATAAAATTAAAGCTTAAAAATTTAAATAAACTCTAAAAAATAGAAATTAAAAAGAGTATTATAGCTTACTATAGTTACAGCGGCAGTAATGTAAATAATTAACTTATAATATTTATAATAATTAGAGAGCTTAAGGAGCTGTTTAGAGAAAAAAAGTTAGATAAAAAAAATATAAAAACGGTACAGATAGTATAAGAAAGTATAAAAGTAATAGTTAAAAGTATAAAAAGAGTAAAAATTATTTTAAAAAAGTTAGTAGAGAAATTATATAAACGCTTTCTATACTACTAACGCTAATATATTTACTATAATTAGTTTCTTACTATAAAGCTCTATTATTTAGTAACGCTACCCGCTAAATATTTACTTAAAAAAGCTCTTTTTAAAATTAATTCTATAGCTACTATAAGTTTAAAAGAATTAATTTTTTATTTGCTTAAATAGTTAAGCTATTTTTATTAGCTTAACTAGGGGGTATATTGTAGAAAAATACTTTAGAGTTTATATTATTAGTTTATAAAACTTTTTAGAATAGAGAATTATTTCTTCTTTATGTATATATAATACGGTTTTTTAGCGCTTTCTTTTATATAAGTAGTCCCTACTCTTTAATCTTAGAATCTAGTAATTTCTAGCTTATTTTCCTCTATAAATATTTATAATAATTATATTTTATATACTGTAAGATTTTATATTAGATTAAAAATAAATATATAGTTAAATAAATACTTTTACGTTATATGTATTTTTAATTAGTGTTTACTTAACTTAGTATAGTTACTTTTAGTTATATATAATACTATTTTTAATTATTTAATATTCTCTTTACGTTTCAGGTCTTTATTATTTAATTTAACTATTATCTTATTTAAAAAAAATTATTATATATATATATATATATTAAATCTAAAGGTTCCGGTTCTTATTAATAAAACTTATAATATTTTTAAAATATTTTAGTATTTTATTAAGTAGTTTAAAATAGCACTACTCTATAAAAGATAATTTAAGTTACTTAAGCTTATAAACGTTTATTTTAGCTATATTATTATTAGTTGCCCTAATAGTTATATTAAGTATAACCTTTTATTTTAGTTATTTATTAATATATTTCTAGATTTTAAGTATGTCCGTATATATATTACAGATTAAATTTTATTATATTTTAATATTATAGATAATAGATAACTGTTTTTTAAGTAATAGGTATTATTATATAGTAATAAAATACCTATAATATAATAGTATTAAAGGTATATATATATACCTCCTTTTTTAAAATCTCTTTTAGTTGCCCCGAGCCACTATAACTACACTATTTATTTAATTAATATATAAATATATATCGCTTATTAAAACTACCTCTAGGATATTAGTTTAAATTTATATATATTTATATACTAATCGAATAAATAGTATGGCTGTAGTGGCTCTAGACGACTAAAAGGGGTTTTAATAAAAGAGGAGTATATATATATCTTTATTCTTAATATTAAAATAACTATACTTTGCTTATATAGAGTAATAGTCGTCTATAATATTATAAAAAATAGAAAATAGTATAAAATAATAAATAATAATAGTTATATCTTAATTAATAATTTTCTCTCCTCTTTACTATTTATATAATAGCTAGATAGGGGTTTTATATACTAGTATAAATTATATAATTATATAATTATAGCTATATACTCTATACGCTCTGTATTACTAGTAAATTTATTTAGATTAATTACTCTATATATACTAGTAACTTTTCTTTTTATAGTAATACTATATAAATATTTTATTTTTTTATATTTCTATTTTCTTTTTTGTATAAGTATTTTTTTATTTTAATATATTTTTATATAACTAAATTGTAGTCTGTTATTCGCGCGTTATATAATAATAAAAAGTAAAATAATATAGTATACTGCTACTTATTAATTAAAATTATAGTAAACTAAAGTAAAGAGTTAATAACTTTATATATTACGCGAAAGTAAAGAGTAAGTTTATAGTAAATAGAAATAAAAAATTATTATATAATAGTTAAAAAGGGCCGGTCTAAAGCTATATAGGATAATAATATAAAAAAAAAAAATTTTTTTTCTATAATATCTTTTTTTTTTTTAATTTTACTTATTATTATCTCTGTACGTAGTTTTTAAATATTATTTTTTTTTTTAACTTTTTAGCTATTTTCTTTTATACAAAGTTAACCTTTAATAAAATTTTTAAAATAGCTCTTATCTTATATAAATAGTAGTAGCAGCTATAGTAACTATAGTAAATTATAATTATATTTAGTTTT
The DNA here is from genome assembly GCA_030770415.1 of Pleoardoris graminearum. NCBI lineage: Eukaryota > Fungi > Ascomycota > Dothideomycetes > Pleosporales > Didymosphaeriaceae > Pleoardoris > Pleoardoris graminearum. The sequence continues at coordinate 72,528 of JASEKS010000240.1, forward strand.
ACTCTTATATAGGCTTTTACGTCTAGTAAATAAATTTAAGTTATTATTCTTATTAGAACGGCTGCTAATAGGGTATTTTTATTAACTTTTTATATTAATATATATATATATTTCTATATAATTCTTTCTGTACAGTAATATTTTATAGAATAATAAGTATATAATATACTAGCTACCCTTATATAATATAAATATTATTCTATTTAATAATACTAATTTAACTTTTTTTACCGCGAAGATTATCTACCGTAAAAGTTATTTTTATATACTTTTAGTTTAGTCGCGCGGAGTTCTAAAAATATAACTATATATATAAAAATATAATAGTAATACTAAACTTTTACCTTTTATAAAGTGTTATATATTAGTAAAATATTAGAGTAATATATATAATTTTTATATATAGTAGTTATATAAAGTCTAGTATAAATATTATATATAGGTTTTTTTTATTTTTTTTTTATTTTTTCTTTATTTTTCCTTTGTTAATATAGAGGAGGATTAGAGATATATATAAGAAGTAAAGGGTTTTTTTTATTTTTCTTTTATTTTTTTTAGGTATAATATTTTAAACAATTTTCTTTTAATATTCGTGCGATAAAGTAAAAGAATATAATATATATAAAAAAAAATATACTAAAAAATAATTTATATAATTATCCTTTTTTACTATTTATTACTATACGTATTAAGTTATTTAGTAAATAAATTATTTTAGATATTTAGATTTTTTATCTAGTATTATAACTTAGTCTATTCTTCAAGTACTTATATAAAGATATTATATTTTTAAGTATATTCTTTTTATAATAAATTTAAATCTATTTTTATTATACGCTCCTTACCTTTTTTTTATAAAGAAAGTTTTTTTTAGTACTATTATATTATCTAGTTTATATAATATATAATTAGTTATATAATTTTAGCTTATAATACTAACGCGTTTATATAAAGTAGTTTAGTTTTAAAAAAAGTTATTTTTATTTTTTATATAGATAAGGGTTTAATAAAATATATAATTTAATATACTCCCTTTTATTTATAAATATAGAAAAGAGTCGCGCTTAATATATAAAGGTGTTTCTATATAGTATAGGTTTAATAATATCTTAATCTTTCTATACGCTCTTGCTAATTTATAGTAGATAAAGAAATCTAATTAACTACTAGTAATAGAGTAGTTAAATAAATTAATTAACTAACTACTAATTAGTATTAGAATAACTCTATTTTACTTATACAGAGTAATAGTTATCTATAATATTATAAAAAATAAAAAATAGTATAAAATAATTAATAATAATAGTTATATTTTAATTAATAATTCTCTCTCCTCTCTACTATCTATATAATAGCTAGATAAAAGTTTTATATACTAGTGTAGATTATATAATTATATAACTATAGTTATATATTCTATACGCTCCGCATTACTAGCGAATCTATCTAGGTTAACTACTCTATATATACTTAATGTGTTAAAAAAAATTTTAAATTTATAATAGCTAATTATAATAGCCTCTAGTTAGAGGAATTAAATAAAGTATTAAAATAATAGTTGCTTAATTATTTAAAAAGGCTAGTTATTATTAACTATAACTGCTTTAAGCTTCTTTTTAAGAGTTATAATAAAATATAATAGAACTAGTATAAGCGTATTTTTATTTTAAGGTTAAGAGGAGAGGATAAGAGGTATATATTATTATTTATAAATAGGAACTTATATATCTCTATAAAACTAAGTACTTAGGTATTTTATAAAGTATTTAGTTCTAATATATTATTTAATTCTAATACCTTTTACTAATAGATATTAAAGAATAAGGCTATAGTTAAAGTAAAATATATATAAGTAGTTATTTATATAGTTAGTAGCTTTTTTAAATTAGTTTTATATTTAATTAAAATATATATAAAAATTTTCGCGTAAAGTAATACAAAGAGGGTTTTTAGCCTACTTAATTAGATTTTACTACTTATCTTATATAGATAGTACCTTTTTTTATTACTTAATATATATATCTAGGAATTTAATTTAATTAATTTTTTTAATAACTCTATAGGTAATTATTTTAAATAGGTATAGTACGTTCGGTAGTTAGTAACTAAATTAAATTTTTAGTAATTTATAAAAGTATTTAGCCGTAGTTTAAAAAAGAGTATAGTTAGTTAATTTTATTAAAACTAGATTTAGAATATAGCACCTTTATAGTTTATTTTTTTTATAATAAAGTTACTATTAGTAACTACCTAATTAGGAAGAAAAGTACTATATATACTATATAATTTAATAATTAGCTCTTAAAGACACTGCGCTAAGCCTAATTAAAAAAGGTAGTACTACAATAGGTATATAATAACTATTTAATAGTACTTAATAGATTTATAGCTTAGTATAATTTATTATTCTATATAGTAATTTATACTAGTATATTTACTATTATAAACTAATACTAAGCAGGCATTTATAAAGAAAAAAATATTAATATATTATAATTATAGTACGCGTTATAGCGTTTAAAGTACTATTTATTAATAATAGTATACTACTACTTTATAACTAAAATACGTGCTCTTAGTATATTAAAAAATAAAATTTTAGTAAAATATATATATTAAACTTACTTTAGCCTATATTATAAAGTATAATATATACTCTAAGCTTTTAAATTAAACTAAATAAATAAAAAACATAAAGTAGCAAGTATATCTAATATAGCTAATACGCTACTATTTATCTTTATAAATAATTTATATAAGTTAATACCCGTATAAAATAATTCTATACTTATAAGTATAAAATTACTAAATTTAGCTAAAAAAAAGATACTTATATAAGTAAAGAATAAGCTAAAAATCTACCGTTTATAGGCGCCGCGAAATAAAAAGAAAATACTAAAATTACTATTACTATACTACTATATAAAGTAGTTAATTAATAAAGGTAAGTTATAAAAAAAAGTTACTAGTAACTATAAAGCTAGTAATAAAAATACTAATATTAATAATTATAAAGCGCTAGAGTAAAAAGATAGTATAGAATTATAGTAAGTAACTAAATATATTAAAAACTATAGTTTATAGCGTAGAGGGCGTATATAATCTTAATTAAAGTAATATAAGGTAAAAGTTACTAGTATATAAAAAAAAGCTGTAGCTTAATACTATAAATAATATTTAGAGGTAAGTAAAGAAAAGTTTCTAAAAGAAGGATAATAGATAGTTAGTATAAAAAAATATAAATAAATAGCATAATATATAACTAAATAAAATAGAATATTTTATATTAATTATTTTATTATAATTTTAAAAACTCTAGGTCTCTATTAAGACCTATAGTTTATTAATATTACAATTTTTAGTAATAGTATAGGGTTAGTAAAATATTAAGTAAAAGTTTAATTAAATATTTTATTTTGAGTATATAGCAGCTATATATTATATTAGATTATATTTTTTTATAATTTTAATATAGGATTATTTTTTAACTGTATCCGGGAAAATAACTTTTTTTAGCCTATACCTTTTTTAGACTAGTCTCTCGACGCTACACTTTACCTTTCTTTATATAATATTATATTAGATTATATAAATATAGATATAAGTACTAGTCGTAGTCTGTATATTAGTAATATTTTAAGTAATTTTATAAAACGTTATTATTAGTTATAATAAATATTAACTAGTTTATATTTTATATATTATACTAAAATAGTTAGTGTATAGAAATAATTAATATATGTCTTAATATTAGCGTATTACTAATAACTTAGGGCTATAAAACTCTATATAAAAGCTTCTATTATAAAATTTTTTAAACTTAAAATCTTTTAAATTAAAAATTATTCTTATATATCTATATTATATAATATTATAGTCGTTACTATACTATTTTAATTAATATATTATTTTATATTATTAATACTAAAAATTTTTTTTTATATAAAAGTTTTTTAAATTTATACTTTCTAAAGACTATTTTTTTGTTTTTTAAAATTATTTTATATTAGTACTTTCTAAATACATTTATAACACTAGAGTATAAAATAATTATAAGTTAATATATAATATTAAGTAATAAAAGTAGCAAATACTTTTTTTTTAAAAAAAAAAAAATTTAAACTCCTATAACATTAATATTATTTAATATTATTTAGAAATTACTTAAATAAATATATATTATAGTTAAAACTAACTATTAATAATTTTTAATTTACCTAACTATTTTAGTATATTAAGTATAAAGGTATATATATACTCCTTCTTTTTTAAAACCCCTTTTAGTCGCCCCGAGCCACTATAGTTACACTATTTATTTAATTAATATATAAATATATATAATAATTTTAAATTGTAGTACTAATAATTATTTATTAGTAACATTATTGTATTATAACAAAATATTATTTTAAGAAATATAATATATAATAACTAATATACATTAGGTATAAAGGTATATATATACTCCTCCTTTTTTAAAACCCCTTTTAGTTGCCTACACAGCCACTATAGCCACACCCTTTTATTTAATAAATATATTAATATATATAATACCTAATTTAATATTATTAAGAAATAAATAAAATTTTCTAACATAATATAATAATTAATATTATATAATATATATTAAATAATTATATATATATTTTTAATCTTTTATTACGTAATTATATTTTACTTAAAAAAGAAGTTAAAATTGTAGTACTAATTATATAACTTTTTAATTACGTAATAATAAATTAGTAAAATTTATAGATATACTTATTATATAGGATAAAGTAATAGTATAAAGTTATATCTAATTTATAATAATCTTAAAGAAGTTATTAAATATTAAAATTTTTTAAAGAAATAAGTTTTTATAATATAGTAATTTTACTAATAATTTATTATTAGTACTATAATTAAATATTATTAAAATATAGTTTATACTATCATATATATTTATTTTGCGTCTAAATTATGTTAAATAATTAAAAAGTTAAAGGAGTTTAAATTTTAATTTCTTTTTAAAATTAGTATTTCCTACTTTTATTACTTAATATTATATATTAAATTATAATTATTTTATATTATATTATGGTAAATATGTTTTAAAAATATAAAATATATAATAATTTTAAATAATAATAAAAAAGTATTTAGTAAGTATAAATTTATAAAACTTTAAATTTTAAAAACACTTTAGTTTTATTATTAACAAGCTATATATTAATTAATATAGTATATTAACACCTATATTATTATATAATATAAATATATAAAACTAATTTATAATTTTAAAATATTTTAACTATAAAAAATTTTATAATACAGTAGGGTGAAATTAAAAAATAATAATTAAAAAAGATATCTATATTAAAAATTTATATAAAATTAATTAATAAGGCTAATAATACGTGAATAATACCGTTGTAAAGGGAAACTTATAGTAAATATAATAAGTATTTTACACACTACGTATTAATTACGTGTAATATACTAAAATTATTTTAATTTAGTAATTTTTTAGACCGCTTTTTTAGGTACTTATAATTTTTTAGGGTAGCGTCTTTACGGCTTTATCTATTATAGATAATAGTTATTACTTTTCGCCTATTAAGTTAATCTTTTACTAAGTATAGATAGTATTAAAGAGTTACTATTTATTTATATATAGTATAGTCCTTTGAATCCTCCGCCTATATTTTATTAATATATAAATATTTACCGATACTTAGGCGTATACGTATATATATCTTAAATATATATTTATTTATTTATTTCTCCTTTTAACGCGTAGTAGTTACTATACTTATTAATTTAATAATTACTACTATATTAAGTACTTCCTATAACTATACCCCGTCTATTATTTTTAGTATAAAGTTAATTTTTTATCCTTCTTCTTCTATTACTTCTCCTTTATTTAACTTTAATATAAGCTATTATAGCTTAATACCTTATAGTATAGCTAGACTATTATTATAATTATTATCTATAGCGTACTGTATCTAGATATACTATATTAGTAAATATAGCTTAATATCTTTTTTTACTATAATTACTATTTTATATCTATCTTCCTTAGCTCCGGTAAGTAGGTAGTAGGTAGTATTATAATATCCCTTTTCTAGTATATTAAAAACTTTTATAGTATTAATTTTAGTAATTTTATTAGTATATATTTATATATTTAATAGTAGATACTTTATAGCTGTTTTTACTACTTATACGTAAAAATTATCGTTAGGTATATTTTTATAAATAGGTATATAAGACTCGGTAACAGTTATTATAGTTTTATTAAAAGCTATTAGGATATATAAAATTGCTATTAGTATATCTATAAATATTATTAGCTAACTATACCTTATAAATTATTAAAAATAAACGCTGTCCTAGTATCTGCGATATACTAAATTTTATTTTATAACTTTAATAATAATAACTTTAATAATAAAAATATAGTAAAGTAGGCGTATTATAGTATAATAGCACTATAGCAGCCTAGCCTAAAAAAAAGAAAGAAGTAAAAGTAATAGTAGCCTAATACTACTAGTATACTAAACTTTAGCACGCTAAGCTATATACTAAGTTATATATTAAGCTATATACTAAGACTATAAGTTTAAGTACTATACTAACCTAAATAAAAATATTTTTAGTAGTCTTTATATACGCTTATTTTTATAACTATATCTAGGAGAATAACTTTTTTTAGTTTATACTTTTTTTAGACTAGTGTCTTAGTACTATACTTTACGTCTCTTTATATAATTACTTTTTAGTTAGTAAATATATTTAATTAAAATTTTAAATATACTATTCTAGAGTTCGTATACATCACGAGACTAGATTTTTAAAGTATATTAGTAATTTAATAATAAAACTATATTAAAAAGAAGAATTTAGTATATACTTATATAATCACGATTTATATATTATATTACTAATATTATAGTATTTAATAATATCTTTTTAATTTTATAAATCTAGACTCTTATACCTTTAATATAGCGCGATATTTAATAATATTTAAATTTAAAGTTAGTCTTCTTTTAAAATTAAATAGTTTTATGTAAATAATTATTTTTACTTTAAGAGGACTTCTAATAGTATTTATAATATTATATAATATATTACATGTAAAAACATAGTAATAATAATATAAATAAAGTTAAAATACGTAGAGTTACTAAGATAATTTAGAGAGTAAAAAGAATTATTAATACAGACTTAATTAAAAGACCTACAAAAGTAAATAAAAGAGAGTTATTAGAGAATAGTTTAAATATTATAAAAAATTTATGTTAACGGCTTTTTATAAGAAATACGTTATAATATTAATATAAGTAATATAAATCTAATACTTCACTAAAAAAATACTAAATAATATAATTAATATACGCTAAAGAAAGTATAATAACTATTATAAATATTAATTTAAAAAAACTATTTTTTTCTAAGAAGTTAGTAATATAAAGGGAAAGAAGTATAAAGAAGTATTATAGAAAAAGAAATAAAAATAGGATTAAAAATACACTAGCTATTTACTAATTATAAAGTAAGGTATTTTTATAATTTAATAGTTTATTATATATTTTATTTTATATATTTTTATCGTATAGGGTTATTGTTTTAATATTAATTATATTAATTATTTTATTACTTATAATTTAATATTCTAAATTTAGAATATTATATAGTTAAAAAATAAACGTAAATTAGTATTTACTAATATATCTAAGTTATCTATTTCTTTTAGTAGTAATAATTATATAAAAGAAAAGTTTTTATATCTAAAGTTTAAATAAAGATAAATAGGAGTAAGTAGCTGAGGAGGAAAAATAAGCCTAAAATTACTAGTTTCTAAAATTAAAGCCTTAGGACTACTTTTGTAAAAAAAAGCGCTAAAGAGCCGTATTATATATATATAAAAGAGAAATAAATTCATTATTTTAAAGAGTATTATAAACTAGTAATATAAACTATAAAATATTTTTTTACAATATACTCCCTAGTTAAACTAGTAAAAAATAGCTTAACTATCTAAATAAGTAAAAATTAATCCTTTTTAAGTTTGTTATAGCTGTAGTATTAATTTTAAAAAAAGTTTTTTAAGTAAAATTTTAGCGGGTAGTATTACTAAATAATAGAGCTTTAAAGTAAATAACTAATTATAGTAGGTGCGCTAGCGTTTAATAGTATAAATACTATTTATATAATCTCTTTACTAACTTTTTTATAATAATTTTTACTCTTTTTATACTTTTTATTATTATTTTTATACTTTTTTATACTATCTATATTATATCTAAGCTCTATTATTTAATTTTATTTCTTTAAATAGCTTCTTAAGCTCCTTAATTATTATAGATAAAATAAATTAATTATTTATATTACTACTACTATAGCTATAGTAAGCTGTAATACTATTTTTAATTTTTAATTTTATATCCTAAAAACTCTATTTATATTTACTTAATAGTTTAAAAAAGCGATAGATAATTTTTACTATAAAATAAAACTTAGTAATCTAAATATAGTTAAGCGTAATTCATATTTAAAATATATTAAATATACTAAGATTAGTAAGAAGCTAATAGGACTTTATTTTTTAACTCTTAGCTTTTTATTTTAGTTTATTCTTAAGCCAGTAATTATGCTCTATAAGAAATAAACTAAAATAAAAAATTCAGCGTTATTATTAAGTACGTAAATAATAGGTAGCTAAGTAAAATAATAATCCTATCTAGTCTAAACTAGAAATTTCTATACCGTAATATTTAAAAACTTTTCTATTTTTTTTATATAAACATCTACTACTATTATAAGCTTAAGAAAATTATTTTATATTTTTATTTTATAAAAATTTATTTGCTTTTTCGGTCTCCGTTTTAGTTTAAGAAAATTTAAAAGTTTTTTAATTTTTAAAAGATATTCTCTCCTTACTACCGGATAATAAATCTAATAAGTTAAATAATTTTATATATATATTACATTCTTAAACAGCTTATTAAGAGCTAGTGTAAAAGTATATAATATCTTTATAAGAAGATTAACGTAAGAAAAAAATTTAATAAGCTTTTAAAATTATTAATTTTAATTAGTTTATCTCTTTTATTTAGTTTTTTTAAGCGTAAAACGCTGTTTACGGTTTTTTAATTTAGCTCTTTTAAGTTTTACTAAGTTAAATTTAAAAGATAGGCCTTGCCCTATAAAAACTAAGAGTAAAGCTAAAAAAAACTTAAAAAAATAAAAATAGTAAACTATTTACTTTCTAAACTCTATTACGCCGTAGAAATAAAAATAATATTAATAAAAGATATTTTAAATTTTTTAATATATAATTTTTTAAAGCTTTATCTACTCTTTTATATTAGGATTAGAAGAGTTTTAAACACTATTAAATAGCGTTTATATAGCTTAATATTACTAATAAACTATAGAATTAAAACGCTTAGTATTTTATTTTTATTATTTAGAAAGTGCTCTATCTAGTAAGAGTAATAGAAGTTATTATATTACTAAAAAGCTAAGTTTTTATTACGAGACGTATAAGAGTAGATATAGCTATAAATAAATATATATACTAATATTTTAATTTAAAAAATTTAGAAAATTTATATACTTACTATTATAGTCTTATTTATATTTAAAAGATTACTAAACGCTTTTTAACTTTTTATAAGCTACTCTATGGTAAGAAACACAAAAAGGTTATTTATAAAAAAATATAATTTTTTAATTTACTTTTTTCGATTTTTGCTAACGTATATTTTATAAAATATAGAGCTTAATAAGTTATAAACTGCTATTAGGTAAATAACTAAGTTAAATAAAAATTTAGGCAGTAATCTTATAAAAAATATTTTTAATAAGATTACTTTACGCTGCGCCTAAGTTATTTAAAAGTTTAGTACGTTAATTAAGTTATTAATATATTAAGCTTATCTATTAAGTTATTATATAATTTTTATTATTTTATTATTTTTTCTAGTCTTTTATTATAAAGTGTTTTTAAGTAGTAAAGTTTTTAAATTATTATTATAAATAATAGCTTAAGAGCTATTTAATATTTAATTTAATACGTTGTACGCTTTATTATTATATAATATCTCAAAATTCTAGATTAGTAATTTTTTCTTTTATAATTTTAAAATTTAGTTACTTTTTAAATATTTAAAATTACTAAGTTATAAAAGCTTTTATTAATCTATTAGCTAGTATATTACTTATTTAAAGATATTTAATTTTAAAACTCTCTTTTAAATATTTTTAATATAATTATATATTTTATATATCTATATAGCGTAAATAGGTAGTTATATATTGATTTTTACCTATAACTAGCATAACTATTTACTAATTATTATAGAATATACGATACGTAGCTCTAAAATTAAAAATAAGTTTTTTAAAAAAGCGTATTACAGCTATTATTCATTTTACCTATATACTTAAGCGCGAGGGGTTTTATTTTAGTAATTAATATTATAATAATAGTTTATTCTATAGTTTTCTAAATAATTATTTTACTAAATAATATAATAATATAGCCATATATAATAAAGATATACACCTACTCCCTACCTGGCTTTTTCAACACATTAAGTATAAAGGTATACACATACTCCTCCTTTTTTAAAACCCCTTTTGGTCGCCTACACAGCCACTACAGCCATACTTTTTATTTGATTAATATATAAATATATACACCTACTCCTCCTTTTTTAAAACCCCTTTTAGTCGCCCCGAGCCACTACAGCTACACTTTTTATTTAATTAGTATATAAATATATATAAATATAATATAATATTTATAATAAAAAATAAAGGTATACACATACTCCTCCTTTTTTAAAACCCCTTTTAGTCGCCCTAAGCCACTACAGCCACACTATTTGTTCGATTAATATATAAATATAAAATATATAATAAAAAATTTTATATAATAGGAAAGGTACTAAAATACTATAAAATCTACGCCTATAGCTATTTAATATTAAAGGTTCTTATAGATTATAAAAACTTACTTTATTTTACTATTATAAAGAAGCCAATACTATTATAAGTAAAATAGTTAAAAATACTAAAATAATATAATTTTAAATTATATATATACTAGAAAATAATAATTAATAAATTAATATACTTAACCAAAGAAATGATCTAGTAAAAAGTAAAATAACTAATAATATAGCTATATTAATAAAAAAAATAAACATAGTGTACTACTTACTAGACTTTTTTAACACATTAAGTATAAAGATATATATATACTCTTCCTTTTTTAAAACCCCTTTTAGTCGCCTACACAGCCACTACAGCCACACTCTTTTATTTAATTAATATATAAATATATAGTGTACTATAGTTATTATAGAAATTAAGTTAACTATTAACTATTATATAAAAAATTGTAGAAAAGTAGTATAAGATAATTTTTTAATAATATTATAATAAGCCACTTTATAGATATCTAAGAGTTATATAAATTATAAAGCTTATTTAAAAAAAACTACTATTTTCTAAATATATAAAAAAGGTATAAGATTATATTTATAGATATATAAATTACTATTATAATATTAAGGCTTATATACCCTCTCTAATTACGGGTTAATTACGTAACTAGGTTACTTAATTACTTGCCTATTATATATATATTTAATCTTAATTATCTTATTTTAAAGATAATATTAATTTACCTTTTACTTTAAAAATAAGTATTATCTAGTTTACTATAGTTATAAGTCCGGCGCTTTAGAATTATAGAATAATTCTCCCTATATAATTTAACGCTAGTAGATATTTATTTTTATATATTTTAATTATTCCTTACTATTATACCGATATATATAATTCTTAAACTAAGTTTTTCTTCTCCTTCCTTAATTATCTATTAATTAATTTATTATAATAACTAATTTAATTCTAATAGGGCTTTATTAGCTAATAAGCCGCTTAAGCTAGTCTAATTAGTATATATAATTCTAATTCCTTACTATATAAAAAGGGATTAAAAAAAAGTTAACCTAAATAGAGAGAATATTATCCCTATAAAAAATTATTAATTATAGTACTTATTACTCCCTATCTAATTAGCCCTTTTAAATACTAATAATTCTATCATAAGAAAATAATATAAAAAGAATTTTAAAATAATATAATATATAAGTAAAATAGTACTCTATATAGATAGTAGAATATAAAATACTATTTATTAATTAGTCTATACATAATAATTACCTTAAAAACTTTAGAGACTTAGTAAATAAAATAATATATTTTAATATTTTAAGGCCGATAATAATTAAAATTTTTAATTACTAAAAGCTAACGCTTTAAGAGATAATATATATACTTAGAGCTAATCTCGTACTCACTAATAATAATATATAAAATTTAGTACGAGTATAGTACTATATATATTTTAAAAAAATTAAGTATAAAAAGTAAGATTCTAAGTAATAGTATAATAAATAAAAGCTCCTTTATAGAAAAGCGCGTATATATAGAATATTTATCGTAAAAAAAGAAATAGTTATTTATAATTTTTTAATTATACTAAAGTAAAAAATTACCTTTAATTAGGCGTAATTAATAAAGCGAAATATTATATATAATTTAATATTTAAATAATCCATTTTAACCGTAAATAAGATTAGAAACGTTTTTTTTATAATACTTTAGTAGTAATTACTACGTATTAATTATAAAAAGAAATCAGCAGTATTTATAATATTTAGTAAATATAATTTTAACAATAACTTAAGTATTAATAAAAATTAAAATAAGCGTTAAACTAAATGTAAAGCTACCTATTTATATTTAAGATTTACTTATTATTATTAAGAGTTAATTTATTACTATAGGCTTAAGACTATAGTTATAAAAAATTATTTAAAGGGATTACTACTAATTTATTTTTTAGCGTCGATAAAAAGAAATTTTTTAATTACTTATAATAGACTAAATATACTAATTTATAAATAAAAATTAAAAAGTGGCCGGCACTTATTTATTTAATTATTATTTTTTTTTATTAAACTATTCCTTTTATTAGTAAGTTAGTTATATAACTATTAGAAGTTTAGCTCCGGCAACTATTTAATAGTTACTTTTAAGGTTATAAAAATATAACTAACTACGCCGCCTACTAGTTAACTTATAATATTTTAAGCACTTACTTATTACCTATTACTTTTTATATCTTATAAGCTTTTATATTTTTAAATATACTAACTCTATATAGCTATCCCCTTAGTTATTTTTTATTTTTTGCCCTAAGCGCTCCGCGCTGAGCGCTTAGGATAAGTATTTAAAATAACTTTATTATCTCTAACTTTAACTTCGCCTTTGCCTTCGCCTATATAATAACCTTTATAACTTTTTAGATCTTAGTAATACTTTTTTTTATAAGTTATTATTTACAGTATCTTATCTTTAATTTATTTATTATTTTAGTACTAATTAATAGTATTGTAGAGGCCCTATTTAACTAGATCTACTTATACCTATTCCTATAAGTATTTAGTTTCTTTATTCTCTAAGTCTTATTCTACTATTCTTTAAAGTTATAATAGTTTAAACGCTTTTAAAACTTTTATATAAACGATATCTATATTATAGTATACCTTAACAATAGTAATAGTTTAGCTAATAACTAAATTATACTTACTTAGTTACTAAGTACTTAACTACTAAGTAATTTTTTACTAAATATTAGTTGTAGTTTCTATAGTCTATATAGTTATTATAATATTAATTTATATATTAGGCAGATCTCTATATAGAATACCTAAAACTATATAAGTTTTAATAAATCTAGACCTAGCCTACTATATATAACGTACTATAGTATATATTAACTACTAATTATTAGCTGCTGTAATAATAAGGTAACTTATAATAATAAAGACTATTATAAAGAAGGCATTATATAAGATAGCTATAACCTACTTTATAGTAGCGTACTTTTAATATAATATCCTTACTAAACTTTATTTTTATTAGAACTTTTTTAGTAGGAGTATATATGCTACTACTAGCTATAGTATAACTAGTAGCTTATTAGCCTTAGCGTAGTACCTTTATTATCTCCCCTTTTATATACCTCCTTATACCTATATATATAGTAAAAGTATATATATTCTTATACTATTCCTTTACTTTTAGGCTAGTCTATATTCTTTTTAACGTACTTTTAATAATTATAATAATATTAAAAAGAAAAATTTTAAAAATTAAAAGGTAAATATTAATACTAGAATAGTATACTAAAAAAAATAATAGTAGCTATTATAGATCTTTTAATACTTATATTAAATAAAAAGAGTATAGGAGTTTATAATACTATAATATTTAGTACGAACCTTTTTTTAAAAAAATATTATTATAAATAGTAGTACTACTATATATCTTATTAATAATATTTTAATATTTATTCCTAAAACGTTTAAGAAAGTAACTTAAATTAAAAGTATTAAAGCTAAAATATACATATTAGTAATTATTAAAATAAGTAACTAAATTTTAAAGTAAGTCTTATATAGTATAAATAGCCCTCGTATAGAGAATTTAATACTTAAAGATATTATAGTAATAAAAGATTTTTATATTAATATTATATTTGTATACTAATTGAACCAATACTGTGGCTGTAGTGGCTCGGGGCGACTAAAAGGGGTTTTAAAATAGGAGGAGTATGTGCATGCCTTCATTTATATTAATATTATTTCTAAAGCTTATTTAGGGAAGATTAGTATTTAGTATTTAAGTCTTAATTATACTTTATATATAGGTATACTAAAGTAAAATATTATCTTAATAGAGCTATAATATAAGTATAACTTTACTTTTATTAAATATAAGCTAATTACCTTTTCTTCTATATTTGTATTTGTATATTAATCGAACAAATAGTGTGGCTGTAGTGGCTCAGGGCAACTAAAAGGGATCTCTTTTACCCTATAATTAATACTATAATAAATAATTATAAAATTTAAAAATTATAAGTTAATTATCCCTGTATTAATAGCGAGCAGACGTAGTATTAGTAATTAAAATATTTAAGAAAAGTAGTATTACGAGTATTAGTATAATATATTTAAAATATTAAGATTAATAGTATAACTTATTTAAAGTGCGTATACTACTTTACTATTTATATAATATATATAATTTTTAGAAAATTAAGGGAATAATTACTATAGTTATTTTTTTAAGTATTATAAAATTATTTTAATATACTAATAGGCAGATTAGACGAGTATTAGAGTATAATTCTAAAATATAAGTTTAGTAAAAAGATCTATAACTATAACTTTTACTTAAAAGGCTTAGAATTAATTATAAAAGTTTTTAAGAATTTTATTAAACTACTTTTTATATAATATAATCTTAAAATTTATATACTTATTTAAGATAATAATACTAGTATAGTACTATAGTATAGTTACATATACTTTAGAAAATAAGTAGCTAATTAAAGAATTAAGCTTATTACAATCCTATTATATACTTATAAGCTAAATAGTAGCGCTAAGGAAGTAGGCTAAAAAATAATTCTAAAGATAATTAAAATATAATTAAGCGCTAATCTGCCTACTAAATTTTAAACTAAGATAATAGATACTATAATATAGTTATATAGAATAAGTATATTATTATTTTATAAAATACGATTACTAAATAAACTATTTAATAATTAGTTTAAGTAGTACTTTACATAATAGAAGCCTATAATTATAAAAAATATAATAGTAGACTTATACTCTAATTAGAGTAAATTTTATATATATAGTTACTATATTTACTTTTTAAATAAAAAACGCTTAGTAGACCGCGATAAGTATAAATTTAAAGTAAACTTATAAAGCTATATTAGGTATTTAGTAAGCTATTATACTTTTAATATTTATAAAATATAGGTTCTAGTGCTTAATTAGATAATTATAACTTAAAATATTATTTTTAATAAAAAGCTCTGCTATAGAGGGTTATCTAATTATAAAATAGTTAAAAAAGAAATAGTTTTAGTTATTAAGGTACTCTATAAAAATAAATTTATAGACTTAGGTATAATATTTAATAATATATACTTACTAAGCTAATTTAATAAGTAAATAAAAAATAATAAATATCTAAACCCTAATTATAAACTTAGGGGTGCTAATTATAGTAAGGGTAAAAAAGTAATAAACTAAACTTTTCTTAGTTCTACTAAGAACTTAATAGTTATATAAAATAATTACTTAGCTAGCAATTATCTAAAAATTAATATAATATTAAATAAATAATTAGGATTTATAACTTTAAAAGTAACGCTAACGCTAGACGCTACTTAAAATAATTTTATAAAAAATTAAAAAGTATATAATAGCTATTAAAAAATATATAAAACTAAAGAAGCTAGTCTATTTAATTCTAAAAATAATTTTTAAAATTTAAAATATAATTATTTTATAGCTATTTTTTAAATTATAAATAATACTTTTACTACTATAAGTAAAATAATAATATTACTAGCTTAACGTCGCTAAAGGCGTCATTAAAGTAAAGTAACGTAATTAAGTAAAAGACTATAATAGTAGAGACTTAAAATTAAATATATAAATTTACCTCTTTATAAAAGGTAACTTAAAAATAATAATCTAGGCAATTAGCTAAGGGGTAAAATAAATTATATAAATACTTATATAGGAATCGCGGATCTATTAAATAATAATTTTTAAATTAATTTTATATATATATATTTTTTTAGCGCTATAAAGGTATACGTTAAGTTATAAATATATATTACCTTTAATACTATAGTAATAGCTATAATACTTAAAAAAATATTTAAAATATTATTTTTTAATTACTCTACCCGCCGCAATCTATATTATATATATAAAAATAACTTTTCTCTACTACTTATAACGTAGAAACAGCTTACTTTATATCCTTTTAGTAATAGATTTTAATAAGCCTTATATATTAAGATTAATACGCTTTTAAAAATAAAAATTTAGAAAAAGATTACTACTAGAAAATACAAATAAATAGTTAACTTTTACTATTAAAATAGGTCTAGCTTTATAAATTTAATTAAAATAAGTATTTTATTAAGTGTAAAGCCTATATTATTATAAAAAGTACTCTTTAAAAAATTAATTTTATATAATTAATATATATTGCTATACTTATAATAAGATTATTTTATATTATAATATTATTAAAGTATTTTTAATACTCTAATATTAATAAAGAATCTAGTGATATATAAATTACTTAATAAATGTAAAAAGTAAGATATATATACTAGATTTAAATAAGTATTATATAGCCTACGCGACTTATCTTACTTTTAGTATAAAAAGTTTTTAAGCTTACTACGCGCTATAGGGCTTATAGTATAAAAAAAGAGTTTTATTTTTTCTTTAATTATAAAAAGATAGTTTTTATTTTATTTTATAGAAATAATATTCTGCTACTATATTATAAAAATTATAAAATAATAGTAAAATAGCTCTAGAGCTAGATTACTTTAAAATATAAAATTAAAGTATAGGGGCCTATTTAATAGTTTTTTAGTATTAAGATAATCTATAATTATAAAAATAAAATAATTATATTTATGTATAATATATATATTAATAAAATTATAAAAGAATTTAGTTTTAATAATAGTAATAGTTTCTTCGAAATACCTCTTTTCTTAAAAAAGCTTAGTAAGATTACTAAAAAAGCTTCTAAGTAGGATATTAAGTAATATTAAAAATATATAGAATTAGTTCTATATATAGCAATTATACTTTAATTAAATATTATATTTATAATTTTAAAGGTATTATAGTTATTAATAAATTTAAACCTATAATATTTTACTCCTATTAATAAAATAATTATTTACCTATATTATACCTACTGGTAGGTAATTTAATATAGATAATATAATAAACTTAATTTTATAATCTATAAAAACGTATTATTTACTAATAACTTTAAAATAAAAAGATTATTTTATAGCTATATTATAATAATATTTAAAAATATAATTTTTTAAAAAATAATTAAATAGACTACTATTACTACTTTAATAATAAAAGCTAAGCTAATTATTTTAAAATATATAAGTAAAATAGTAATAGTTTTAAAGTGCTTTTTTCGTAAAATTATATTTAATTTAGAATTTATTTAAAGAATTTACTATAATAATTAATAAATAATTAGACTTATAGTTAGAACTAATAAAAGAATTATAATTTAATTATATTATATTAATATTTAAAATATATAGCTGCGTTAAGAATATATAAAGAAATTATTTAAAATAATCTATTTATAAATTAGAGATATACCTACTAATAAACTAATAAAGGCGCTTATATAATAATAATTTATATATTTTAAAAAACTATATAATTTATAAAATATATAATTACTAATTATTAAGTAAGTAAAAAGTAGAGAAAAGAAAGCCTATTAAATTTTATTTATTTTAAATAAAAGATATCTAAAAAAAAAAAATCTAAAAAAAAAAAATCTAAAAAAAAAAAATTAATTATAAAAAGCGTAGATAATTATAACTATAATATAGCTAAAACTTTATTAAATAGTTTATATAAAATAAAGGTATATATATACTCCTCCTTTTTTGAAACCCCTTTTGGTCGCCTACACAGCCACCACAGCCACACTCTTTATTCGATTAATATACAAATATATATAGTTTATATAGCTGCTTACGCTTATACCTTTAAGTTTTACTTAAATAAAAATACCTACTTAAAGTTTAAGGCAGGTAATAGCAGCTTAAAGTTTAAAATAAATAAAAATAGTTAAAAGTCTAAAAAAGAGGATTTTAGTTATACAGTAAAAGTATAATTTACTTTTTATCTTTTAATACTTTAGTAAATAATTATAATTACGCTACTACTACTTTAATTTTATATATATATTATAGCCTTTTAAGGACGGATTAAACCGCTTTTAGTTTAAACTTAAAATAGATTTATTTAAGTAGCTAGTAAAAATTTTTTTTAAATTAATATTTTAGTCTATTATTTAAATATAATTATTAACTATCTACTACTTAGATAGACGATAGTGGGGTACTAAATAAAAATTAGTAATAACTAGAATATACTTATAAAAATATTTATAAGCCAGATTGCTATAGCCCTAATTACTAAAAATAAGACTTAGATATTAATTTTAATTGAAAGACTTTAATAAACTTTAATTATCTAATAATACTATTTAGGCGTTTAGTACTAAAAAAATCTAGTACTACTTAAAAATTTTATAGGCAGCCTTAGAAGTAAATATAATTTTATTATTAAACTATAATATATTAGTATAATCTATAAACTAAAATTTAAAAAATAATTACTTATTTTAGAATTTATAGTATTATATTTAATTATAAATTTAATAAAAGTTATATCGATAGTACGGGTACTAATAGGACTATAATAATTAGTAATATATAATAGATATATAATTAGTAAAATATATAATAAATTATATATATAAGTTATATAATAATAGCAGTGCGTATCTATAAAATTAAAATTTTTAAAATAAACTTTTATTAAATTATTAAATAGAGCGCTGCGTATATAAGCCTTATAATTTAAAATAAGCCGCTTACTAGACTTAAGAGGTAGTTTTTTTTTACTTTTAGTAATTATTTAACTGTTTTTACTCTACTCTTTATTATTATTTAAGGCTAGAGAATTATTATTATTATTATCTAATTTAAAAGAATTAGAAGGAGAAGTAGTTTTTATAAATTAATTATTATAAATACTATAACTACTACAATTATAGCTACTATATTATTATTAAATTTAAATAAAAAATAAGTACTAGAATATCTAAAAGTACTTTATAATTAGTTAATAATACTTAGATAGATAAAATAAAGTAATAATAGTAGCGTTACTTATTATAATAAAAATTATTACAAACTAAAAAAAAAAAAAATAATTTAAGTAGTGATTATATCTAACTAGCGTAGTAGAGCTACTTTTATTTATATAACTTATTACCTATTTACTATACCTATAACTTTACCTACTTACTAAATATAAAAGGTATAATTAGTTAAAAAAAATAATAACTAATTATAGAACGATATAACAAGTAAATGTTATATATAATAGACTAATAAAATAAGCTGCTATAGGTAATTAGTTAAATAAATTATATAAAGCCGTAGACTTACTATAAGAATAACTAGTATTTAAATATATAAAAATAAAATTTAATAAGAAAGATTAAGTACACCGTAATTATTATAGTAGGATATTATAAAGATAAAATTTACTTTAGGTAATTTTTAGATAGGCTTACTACTTAAATATAGCTTACTTAGGGGATATATTATAATATTAAGACTTATATATTCTTTCTAATTACGGGTTAATTACGTAACTAGATTACTTAATTACTTACCTATTATATATATATTTAATCTCGATTATTTTATTTTAGAGATAATATTAATTTACCTTTTACTCTAAAAATATATATTACCCAGTTTACTATAATTACACAAAAAAAATACGCAATATATCTTAAGTATAAAAAATTATAACTTATTAATCTACTAACAGCACGATAGAAAGATATTATAATAAACTTTATTATAAAACTACTAGTATTAAAAAACTCTATAATATTATTTAAATATAACGTTATACTTAATATAGTAAATAGATTTACTAAAAAGTATAAAGGTATATATATACTCCTTCTTTTTTAAAACCCCTTTTAGTCGTCTACATAGCCACTACAGCCACCCTCTTTTATTTAATTAATATATAAATATAGATTTACTAAATATATTAAATAATAGTATACAAAAAGAACTATATAATAATATAGTTAGAGTTCTTAATTTATAATAAACTTATATAATACTATAGAATACTAAAAATAGGTCTTAGTAATAGAAATAAATTATTTACTTTTAACTATTAGACTACGCTAACGGCACTTATTAATATAAACATAAGGCTCTTAATAATATATTACTATAAATAAATATATAAACAGAATAAATAAACTAGACTATAAAAACCTATCTATATATTAATTATAATAGAAAAAAGAATAATTAAATTATATTATTTTTAATAGTACAGATAGAGTATAATAATAAACTATTAATAGTTATAAAAATAATACCTCTCTATATAAATTACGAGAGATACCTATATTTATTTAACTAAACTATTCTAATAAATATTAATATAAAAAAGGGTATTACGGTAGTAAGGAATATAAAATATATATACCCGTTTATATTAAAACATTTATTAAAAGTCTAAGACTAATTAATCTTCTATGCAGATAAGAAAAAAAATTATACTTTAGCTAAAAAAAGAAAAATAAGATATACCTTTTTATTAAAAATCCTAAAACGCTAAAAATATATAAAAAATTAAATTATATAAAAGTTAGATTATTTTTTTATTAAATAAAGAGGACCGGTTAACTATAAGCTACAGTGTAGTAAACTAAATAATACTTATTTTTAGAGTAAAAGGTAAATTAATACTATTTATAAAATAAAATAATTAATATTAAATTTATATATAATAGGTAAGTAATTAAGTAATTTAGTTATATAATTAGCTCGTAATTAACTAGAATATATAAACCTTAATATTATAATATATCTCCTAAATAAGCTGCGTATTAGTAATAAGTCTATTTAAAATTACTTAAAATAAATTTTATTCTTTTAATATTCTACTCTAAAGTATACAGCGTACTTAATTTTTTTTATTAAATTTTTTTTTTTATAAATTTAGATACTATTTATATTTATAGTAAGTCTATGGCTCTAAATAATCTACTTAGCTAATTATCTATAGTGGCTTATTTTATTATTTTATTTTAAGTAAGACTTATTTTTTATATTATTTTATAATTATCGCGGTAAGGTACCTTAGAGCTTATATTACTAGTTTATAATACTCTTTAGAATAGAGTATTTATTTCTCTTTTATATATATATAATACGGCTCTTTAGCGCTTTCTTTTATAAAATTAGTCCCTACTCTTTAATTTTAAAATTTAGTAATTTCTAGCTTATTTTTCCTCTATAGTTATAAGTCTAGCGTTTTAGAAATAAAGGAAGATTCTCTCTATATATCTAATTATTAAAAATTCTATTTTTTAAAACTCTAATTAATTTTTTAATTTTTTATTTAAAAGCTTTTAGTTTTATAGACTTAGTAAATATTATTTTATTTATATACTAATAATAAATTTTATATTTTTAGCTATTAAATACTTAGTAAGCCTTATAACTAATAATTTTTTAAGTATTATAATATCTAAAGCTACTTTATCTCTTTTAACTAATATTATCTATTTTACTAATTTCGCGAGCTGGCTAATATAGTATATATAGTTTAAAATATAATATATAATTTATAGTATTTAGGATCTTATTAACTTTAACCTTAAAAGCGTTAATAATCTTATTAAACTTTTTTTAATACTAGAGTTTTTATATATTATAGAAGTATCTAAAAAAGAGATTATAAAAATCTACTATAACTATAATATAAAGATTAATATATACTACGCCTATTTAACTAAGTATACTACTAAAATAAACTAAGTAATAAATATTTAGAACTAGATTAGTATAATAGTAGCTTTAAAGTTTATAAATGCTGCCTAAATATACTATACTATTAAGGGGGATATTTTAACTTACTTAATTATTTATTTTTTTAAATAAAAGCTTTGAACTACTAACGTAGTAGCTAAGAATATTATATAATAATAATACTATATTTATTTAAAAAAAGTAGAGTATAGAAAGATAGTTTTTAAGTTATAATATTATAAATTAAAAGCTCTTTATATAAAGATAAAGGTATATAAGCTTAGTAATATTTAGAGTAAACTAGCTATTACTAACTTTTTTACCGCTATTAGTAAAAAATTAGCACCTAATTAGGCAGAGTAGATATATATAACTTAAGTCTAAAAATTAATACTTAAAAATAAGGAGCTCTCCTTAATAAAAGTTAAAAAAATCTTTTAAGTAATATTATAAAATAAAATTACTAAAATAACTTTTAAAAGCTCTAGGATTTTTATAATACTTAGTAGATAGAGCCTATCTCCTTAATTAAATAGCTTATAACTAAAAAATAAAGATAAGTTATACTAGTACTTCTATAAATTTAAAATATATTATTAGAAACCTACTAAGTACTATTACCTATAATTAGTATTAAAAAATACTTATACTAGTTAGACTACGCCGCTTTTTAAAAAAGATAAAAAAGAGCTTTTTAAGCGCCTTAAGTTTAATAAATGTATAGCTTTTTTATAATATACTTAAGTAAAAAGGATAGCTTTAAAGGGAATACTATATAAAATAAGAGGTCTAATAAGTTAAAATTCCTTAGCTTTTTAATATATATAATTATTAATCCTTCGCTTAGTATAAGTAGTAAATTAGAATAAAATAAAAATATATATTTTATATAAAATTATAATACCTATACACTCTCTAAAAGTACTATTTTTAATAATAATACTACTTTATATTTAGTAAATAATAGATTACTATTTATTTTAAATTTTTTTAAAAAAAACTAATAGTATCTGTACTGTTAAAACTAAAATATAAGCTTTTTTAATTTTTAGTATAGGAACCTATATAATTAAAAATACTTTAAACGGCCTAAATAGAAATTCTATAAAAAACCTTATATTAAAAAATATAACTATTATAGAAGAATTCTACCTAAATATAGTATTTAAAGGCCGGCACTTATTTATTTAGTTATTATTATTCTTCTTATTAAAACTGTCCCTTTATTATTAGTAAGTTAGTTATATAACTATTAGAAGCTTAGCTCCGGTAGCTATTTAATAGTTACTTTTAAAATTATAAAAATATAACTAATTACGCTACCTATTAGTTAACTCGTAATACTCTAACTACTATTTACTTATTACCTATTGCTTTCTATATCTTATAAGCTTTTATATTCTTAAATATACTAATTCTATATAACTATCTCTTTAGTTACTTTTCGCCCTTCGCGCTTCGCGCTTAGTATTTAAAATAAAAATAATTTTCTTTACGCTAGTATACCGCGTAAGACTTCCTATATTTAAAATCTAACTATTAGCTTATATAAGAACTCCTAGTCCTTCTTTAATAATAATAATAGATTATTATTAACTTAGTTTTTAATTCTCTAAAGCTTATAGAGTTACTTTAGTAGATTTTACTTATTTTTTACTACTTTTAGATATTATTACGCTGTTTACTACAGTTTAGCTAAATAAAGTGCTTATATAATATTAATATAAAAAACTCCTCCCTTCTAGTATAATTAAGTATAAATAAAATTCTAATAGTTTAAGTACTATAAAGTAATTATTCTTTAAATATTTTTAATATATATTGTAGTAGTTTTGCAATTATTAATTTTATTTAGTTTATTTAAATAAATAGGATAAGCTTTTAACTCGATTTTATTTTTAGTAAAATTAAATTTAATATAAAAGTTAAGTATTAGTACTTTTATTTTTAATTAGCTATTATTAACTAATAGCCTACCCGCGACAGTATATACGTAAAATACTTATTTTAAATAATTTTTTTTAGCTACTATAATAATAAGGTAACTTATAATAGTAAGGACTGTTATAAAAAAGATATTATATAAAATAGTTATAACCTATCTTATAGTAGTGTACTTCTAATATAATATTCTTACTAAACTTTATCTCTTTTATAAAAACTTTTTTAGTAGAAGCGCACGTGCTATTACTAGCTATAGTATAGCTAGTAGCTTATTAGTCTTAGCGTAACGCCTTTATTATCTCTCTTTTTATATGCCTCCTTATATCCGTATATATAGTAAAAGTATATATATTCTTATACTATTACTTTACTTTTAGGCTAGCCTACGTCCTTTTTAACTTACTTTTAATAATTAGTAGTATTTAAAGCTCGCCTATATAATAAAGAATTTTAGTACTTAAACTTAGATAATATACTATATATAAAATTTTTAGAATAGAGCCTTATACTTATAATATTTATTTATAAGTATAACCTTATATTTATTAAATATAAGCCTTTATTCTTTTATCCCTTAGTCTAAAGCGTAATACTAGTATATTAAAAATTTTATTTTTAATTAATATATCTGCGTATTAATACTAAGGATATATAGTACTAAAGAGTAAAATATTTAAAATAAAGAGTTTTATATACTTTAGTTTATAGAGCGTAAAATATTTATATTTAAAATACTAAATATATATATTATAAGTAATATTTCCTTATATACGCGGCTTAGGTAATTTTTTAAAAACTTAAAAAAAATTACTATAACTATATTAGTATATTTTATAGAATCTTTTTAATATACCTAAAGAAAGACTCGGAGAGTAGTAGATATTATTAATTAAAAATAACTATAGTAAAAAAGCTTATATATAAAGCCTATAGGTAAAATTACTTTTAAAGCTTATAAAAGTATTTTTAAGCTTTATTATATAAGTATATATTTAGTATAAACTTAAGATTATAAAGATTTTTTAAAATAATAATATTACTACCTATTTATAGTATAGAAGATCGCGCTTTAAAAAATAAATAAAAAAGCTTAATATAAATATTAAAATACTATTTTTATATATATATAAACTAAACAGTAGCACTAAACCCGTTAGCTAAAAAATTATTAATAAAGTAATTATTATAAAACTTAGTACGAACTTACTAGAGAAGCTGTAGCTAAAAATTATAAGAGTAGTTATAATATTTTATAATATTAGTCTAGTAGCTTTTAAGAGTATATAATCTCTAAATATAGTTTTTTATAACTAGTTTAAATAGTATTATTATTACTATAAATTTAAGCTTATAAAGTACCAGACGGTAAATCTAGGCTTAAATTAAAATAATATATATATTTATAGTTATTATATATATTTACTAAATAAAAATTACGCAGCCGAGCGTAATAAACGTATATTTAAAATAAATCTATAAATTTATATTAAATATTTAGTTAGTTACGTAGCTCTTAATATTTATAAAATATAAATACTATTACTTAACTAAGTTATTATAACGCGTAATATTACGTTTAATAAAACTCTTTTTTATAAGAGAAAAAAAGATTAGCCTATCCTATAAGAAGAGGCTATAAAGTTTATAAATATTTTATACACTATTAAGGTTATAAATATAAGTAAAGTGTTTAATAAATTTTTTAATACGTAAGCCTATAACTTTAGTAAGCTAAAAATTAATAAAAATATTATATAATCTAAGTAATAGTTTAAGGGTATTTTAGTATAAGTCTTATTTTATCTTTTTAGCTAGTTAGGTAAGTAAAGCTTTATATAAGCGGTATATACGTAAGCTATTAATATAATTAGCTAATAGCTACAAATCTATATATTATATAATATAAATATTAATTTAATTTTTTTTTAGCCTATTTTAGAGTTTAAAAAACTTAAGGGTATAAATTTTAAAAAAAATAAATACTCTAATATTTCTTATAAAGTACACTTTAGTAAAAGAGTAGAATAATTTAAAATAAAAAGCTAATAGAATCCTTAAATAGTAGGTAAAAGCTTATTTAATATTATTACTTAAATTAGCAATATAGAGCTCCTCTTATTAAATAAAATAATAAAAATCTTTACTTATAAGACGTAGGAACCTATAAAAGACTATAGTTTAGCTACTTAATAGAGTTAAAGGTAATATAAATTAAATCCTAAAAATTCTAATAAACTAAGAGGTAGAAATAAAAATCTACTTAGTATTTATATATTATTAAACTCTAATCTAAAGAGCGAGCTATTATGTAATATAAAATTTATAAATATTTTACTAAATAGCGTAGATAGCTCTTTTTAGTATAACTTTATAAATATATTTATTTTTAGTATAAATCTTATATAGGAAAAGTATAGAGAGCTTATAATTATTAATACTATAATTTAAGCTACTATATAGAATAGGGCCTTAAAAAAGATAATATTTTAAAATAAAATTTATATATACTGCAACGAGCTTCTAAAAGAGCTAGTAATATAAAAAGTAATTTTTTTATATTTACTTAGCCTACTCTTTTACTAGACTATATATAAAGAATAAACTATATTTTTTAAAAAATAAACTTAGTAAGTAATTACACGTTTTAATAGTACTAAACGTTTATTTTTACTTAAATAGATTTTTATTTATAAGTTTAATTAGAATAGTTATTTTATGCTGGCACTTATTTATTTAGTTATTATTATTCTTTTTATTAAACTATCCCTTCTATTAGTAAGTTAGTTATATAACTATTAAAAGTTTAGCTCCGGCAGCTATTTAATAGTTATTTTTAAGGTTATAAAAATATAACTAACTACGCTGCTTACCGGTTAACTTATAATACCCTAAGCGCTTATTTATTACTTATTACTCTTTATATTTTATAAGCTCTTATATCTCTAAATATACTAATTTTATACAGCTGCCCCCTTAGTTGTTTTTTACTTTTTACCTTTTACCTTTTACCCTAAGCGCTCTGCGCTTAGCGCTTAGGACAAGCGCTTAAAATAACCTTATTGCCTTTAACTTTAATTTTATTTTTAACTTTAATTTTACTTTTAACTTTAATTTTACCTTTAACTCTAACTTTGTCTTCGCCTTTACTTATACGATAACCTTTACGACTTTTTAGATTTTAGTAATACTTTTTTTATTAGTTATTATTTATAGTATCTTGTCTTTAATCTACCTATTATTTTAGTACTAATTAATAGTATTACGGAGGCCCTACTTAACTAAATTTATTTATATTTATATATATCTAGTCTTTCTATTCTTTAGATTTTATTCTACTATCTTTTAAAGTTATAGTAGTTTAAACGCTTTTAGGACCCCTATATAGATAATATCTACGTTACAGTATACCTTAATAATAGTAATAATTTAGTAAATAATTAGATTATATTTTTACAACTTAGTACTTAATAACTAAGTAATTTTTTACTAAATATTAGTTATAGTCTTTACGGTCTTTATAATTGTTATAATATTAACTTATATATAAGACAGATCCCTATATAAAATACTTAAAATATAAGTTTTAATAGATTTAGCCTACTATATACAACGTACTATAGTATATATTAGCTACTAATTACTGCTGCGATAATAAGGTAATTTATAATAGTAAAAACTATTATAAAGGAAGTAACGCGTATAAGGTAGCTATAATCTATCTTATAATATACTTTTAATATAGTATTTTTACTAAACTTTATTTTCTTTATTAGAGCTTTTTTTATTAGGAGCGTATACGCTACTACTAGCTATATACTAGCTACAGCTATAGCTAGTAGCTTAGTTAGCCTTAGCGTAGCGCCTTTATTATCTCTCCTTTTATACGCCTTTTTCTACCTGTGTATATAGTAAAAGTATATATATCTTTATACTATTATTTTACTTTTAGACTAGCCTATATCCTTTTTAACTTACTTTTAATAATTGTTATTTTATAAAATATAAAACTTACCTAGTTATTAAAAGTAACCTCTAGTTAAAAGATATACTTTTATTAATATATACTATAACGTTTACAGCACGCTTCTTTTATATAGCTATAATAATTATAGTAAAGTTTAATTTAAAAATTTTATAGTTTAATATAATTAGCGTATTCTTTAATATACTAATTAACCCCTTAAATCTAGTATAGTATAAACTACCTAATAACTATAAGTAAAAAAATAACTATATAAAGCTTAACTAAGTTTTATATAGCCTATAAGACTTATTTATACTATAATATAAAAAATTCTTAAATACCCTAACTAAGTTTAGCCTTATCTATTTAAAAGAAAATTTTTATTTATTTTTTAACGTAGATTATAAGATTTTTATATTTTTTTATATAAATAATATTTTATTTCTATACTATAAAATTTATTAGTAAAAAGCTTTTAAACTGCGTAATAAGCTTTTAAGAATATATAAAATAGAGGTGCGCAGAGCTATAAAATAGTATTTTAAAATATAAGTAATTAGAAATTAAAAAGATTAAATAATTACGCTAATTTATAATTTATGTATTAAAAAGATTATAAAAGAATTTAAAATAGTTAATTTAATACTTTTTCTACTAACGCCTTTACTGTTAGAAGAGCTAGTTAAGAATAAAAAAGAAGTAATAAAAGCTAAAATTAAAATATATTAGGAGCGTATTAAATTTATATTTTATACTACTATTATAATATAACTAAATATAGTATTTACCATTTTAAAGTTTTCTTATTTCTTAATTAATTTAAGTAAAGAGTATTTTACTATAATAAAATATATAATTACGTTCCTTTATAAATCGCGCTTTTAAGTAATCTAATATAGGGTATATAAAGGCCTAGAACTTATAATTTATTTAAACGCTTTATTTATAAATAATCTAAAGAGTAAATAATCTTTATATAGCTATATTATTATATTATTTAGAGGTATAATTATTTAGAAAGCTATAAAATAAATTACTATTATAATATTAACTACTAAAGTAAAGCTCCTCGCGCTTAAATATATAAATAAAGAAATAATACCTTTAAAGCGCTTTTTTAAAGAACTTACTCTAGACTTTAAAGCTATATAGCGTATATTCTATAATAACTCATAGATAATTAGGCTAGTTATAGGTAAAAATAAGCGTATAACTACCTATTTACGCTATATAAATATACAGAATATATAGCTATACTAAAAATATTTAAAAAAGAGTTTTAAAATTAAATACTTTTAAATAAGTAATATACTAGCTAATAGGTTAATAAAAGCTCTTATAGCTTAGTAATTCTAAAAATTTAGAAAATAACTAAATTTTAAAGATATAAAAAAAAAATTACTAAACTAGAATTTTAAGTAGTTATATAATAATACAGCGTAACGCGCTTTAAATTATATATTAAATAGCTTATTAGCTGCTATTTATAATAAATAATTTAAAACTATACTACTTAAAAAAACTCTATAATAAAAGAGTAGAAACAATAATAAAATAATAAAAATTATATAATAACTCTAATAAAGAAGTTTAATAAATTAATAATTTTACTAGCTTACTAAACTTCTAAACAGCTTAAGTATAGTATAAAGCAATTTTATTAAAAATATTATTTATAGAGTTACTATTTAAGTCCTTATCTATTTTAATTATCTGCCTAATAGTAGTTTATAATTTATTAAGCTTTATTATTTATAAAATCTATATTAGCAAAAATTAAAAAAAGCAGATTAAAAAATTATATCTATTTATAAATAAACTCTTTCGCCTTCTTACTATAGAGCGGCTTATAATAAAATAAAAAATATTTAGTAATTTTTTAAATATAACTAGGACTATAATAGTAAATATATAATTTTTTTAAATTTTTTAGATTAAAATATTAGTATATATATTAGTTTGTAGTTATATTTATTTTTATATATTTAGTAATAGAAGTCTTGCGTTTTAGTATTATAATAATTTCTATTACTCTTACTAAATATAGTACTACCTAAATAATAAAAGTAAAAAATAGGGCGCTTAGATTTTATAATCTATTAATAATATTAAACTATATAAACGCTGTCTAATAGTTTTAAAATTTTTTTAATTTTAATATAAAAAAATAAATAGAGCTCTAAAAAACTGTAAATTAAAAAGCTTAAAATATTTTTTTATAATATTATTTTTATTACTACAGCGTAATAAAGTTTATAATATAAATAGCTTACTATTTTTATCTTTTTTAGATTTATTTTTAGAGTCGCTCTTTACTATAGGACGCAGTCTATTTCTTAAATCTAACTTAGTAAAGCTTAAAAGAGCTAAATTAAAAAGGGCGCTAATAGTACCTTACGCTTAAAAAGACTAGACTAAGGGAATAGGCTAAATAAATTTAATAATTTTAAAAGCTTTTTAAATTTTTTATTAGCGTTAAGCTTCCTATATAATATCTATCTACTTATAAAATAGCTAACAGACAGCGGTTATAAAGTATAATATAAGTAAAAAACTAAATAGATTACTATAATTACTAAAAAGATTTTTTAGAGCTTTAGGGAGCGAATTATAAATAATAACTAAAATAGTTATAATACCTAAACCTATCTAAAATAGAGTCTTACGTAGATATTATTAAATTTATAATAGTATATAGATAATATCTTTTAAAAATTAAAAAATTTACGGAACTTCTTAATTAGAAAAAATAGATAGATTTTTATTTATTAAAAATATAAAATAACTTTTTAAAGCTTATAGTAATTGCGTATTATCTTATAAAAAAAGTAAATAATTTTCTAAATATTATAGTATAGGAGTATCTATCTAAGTTATAGTACTTTTAGTTTAAGACTAAATAGCGCTTTAGCTTTATTATTTTACCTTTTATTAATACTCCTTACGTTTCTTATTTTTCTTTTTTTTAAACTACTTCTTCTTACAGAGTATAATTACAGGCTAAAAAATAATATTAAATACCTTACTAAAAGCTAAAGGACTAGGCCCTATTAGCTTCTTACTAATCTTAATAAGCTTATAATATTTAAAATACTATTTACTTTTAATTATATTTAGGTTTTAGACTATAGTAATATAGGAGGGATTAGAAAACTATTAAATAAAAATTAATAAAGTTTTTAAAAAATAGAATTAAAGCTTAGAAATCCAGATAAACTCTAAAAAGTAAAAATTAAGAAGAGTATTATAGCTTACTACAGTTATCGTAGTAGTAATATAAATAACTAATTTATAATATTTATAATAGTTAGAGAGCTTAAGGAGCTGTTTTAAAAAATAAAATTAGATAGAAGAGTATAGAAATAGTATAAATAGTATAAAAAAGTATAAAAAGAGTATAGATTATTTTAAAAAAATTAGTAAAGAAATTATATAAATACTATTTATACTACTAATATTAGCGCGCCTACTATAATTAGTCTCTTATTTTAAAGCTTTATTACCTAGTAACGCTACCCGCTAAAATTTCTACTTAAAAAAGCTTTTTTTAAAATTAATTTTACGGCTACTATAAGTTTAAAAGAATTAATTTTAAACTACTTAAATAGTTAAGCTATTTTTACTAGCTTAACTAGAGGGTATATCGCAGTAAAGTATTTTAGAGTTTACGTTATTAGCTTATAAAACTTTTTAAAATAAAGTATTTATATTTCCTTTATATATATATAATACGACTCTTTAGTGCTTTCTTTTATAAAATTAGTCCCTACTTTTTAATTTTAGAATTTAGTAATTTTTAGCTCGTTTTTCCTCTATAATAATTAATTATTATTATTTTTTTTACTTAATCGTGTCTTCTATATTTAGTAAGTAAGTAAAATTATAGGCGTAGTAGATAGATAGTAGATTATATAAGTAAAAGTAGCTTATCTATACTAGTTAGGTATAATAGCTACTTAAATTATTTTTCTCTTCTTTTCTTTAGTTTATAATATATTTATATATTAATTAAACAATAGTGTGGCTATAGTAACTTAGAATAACTAAAAGGGGTTTTAAAAAAGGAGGAGTATATATATACCTTTATATAGTTTATAATAATTTTTACTATAGTAAGTAATATTACTATTATTATTCATTTCTACCTACTTAAGTATTACTAACTAATTATAGAGTATTTTTAAATATATTAGTACTTACTTTTTTATTTATAATTAATAGCACTATAGCGGCCGTAGTTATAGTAGCTATAACTAATCTTTTAAAAATACTTCTCCTCCTAATTTTTTAAAATTAGATAATAATAATAATAATAATCTAGTCTTAAATAATAATAATAAAAAGTAAAATAAAAGTAGTTAAATAATTACTAAAAGTAAAAAAAAACTATCTTTTATATTTAGTAACCGGCTTACTCTAAACTATAAAACCTATATACGTAGTACTCTATTTAGTAATTTAATAAAAGCCTATTTTAAAAATATTAATTCTATAAATACGCGCTACTATTATTATATAATATATATTTTTTATATATTAATCGAACAAATAGTGTGGCTGTAGTAACTCGGGGCAACTAAAAGGGGTTGTAAAAAAGGAGTAGTATATATATACCTTTATTAATTATGTAATATATTTATATATTCTATTATATATTTTACTAATTATATATTTATTATATATATATATATATATTTATATACTAATTACATAAATAGTGTGGCTGTGGTGGCTACTAAAAGGGAGTTTAAAAAAGAAGAAGTATATATATACCTTTATACTTAATGTGTTAAAAAAATATTTATTATATATTACTAATTATTATAGTTTTATTAGTATCTATACTATCTATATAATTTTTATTAAGCTTATATTTAAGTATAATACTATAAACCCTAAAGTAAGTAATCTATATTTAAATTTTATTTTATAAGTTTTACTAATATATTATAGCTTACTAATAAAATTATATTTACGTCTAAGGCTGCCCGTAATATTTTAAAATAATACTAGACTTTTTAGGTACTAGGTACTAAAATAAAATTATTAGGTAATAAAAGTTTACTAAACTCTTTTAATTAAAACTAATATTTAGGTTTTATTTTTAGTAGCTAAGGCTATAGTAATCTACTTAGTACATATTTATATAGGTATATTTTAGATATTACTAATTTTTATTTAGTACTTTACTATCGTTTATTTAAGCGGCAGATAGCTAATAATTATATTTAAATAATAGGCTAAAACGTTTTTTTAAAAAAAAATTTTATAGACTGTATAAGTGTCGTAATATTAAGGCTTATATATCCTCTCTAATTACGGGTTAATTACGTAACTAAATTACCTAATTACTTGCCTATTATATATATTTATATATTAATCAAATAAAAAGTGTAGCTGTAGTGGCTCGGGGCGACCCAAAAGGGGGTTTAAAAAAGGAGAAGTATATATATACCTTTATTTTTGCCTATTATATATATATTTAATCTCGATCGTCTTATTTTATAAATAGTATTAATTTACCTTTTACTCTAAAAATAAGTATTATCTAGTTTACTATAGTTATAAGTCTAGCGCTTTAGAACTATAGGATAATTCTCTTTATATAATTTTTTTTAATAAAGGCAGATATATACTCCTCCTTTTTTAAAACCCCTTTTAGTCGCCCCGAGCCACTACAGCCACACTATTTATTCAATTAATATATAAATATATATATAATTTAATACTAGTACATACTTATTTTTATATACTCTAATTATTTCTTATTATTATACTAACGTATTTAATTATTAAACTAAGCCTATTTCCTCTCTTACTTAATTACTTACTAATTAGTCTATTATAATAACTAATTTAATTTTAATAGGGCTCTATTAGCTAATAAGCTACTTAAGCTAGCCTAATTAGTATATATAATTTTAATTTTTTACTGTATAGAAAGGGATCTAAAAAAAAGTTAACTTTAAAAAAAAATATTATCTTTATAAAAGATTATTAATTATAGTATCTTTTACTCTTAGTTTAACTAGCCCTTTTAAATACTAATAATTTTATAATTAGGCAATAATACGAGAAGGATTTTAAAAAATATAAAATATAAGTAGAGTAGTACTCTATATAAATAGTAAAATATAGAGTACTATTTCCTAATTACTCTATAAATAATTATTATTTTAAGAATCTTAAGAACTAGGTAAATAAAACGGTATACCCTAATATTTTAAAACTAATAATAATTAAAATTTTTAATTGCTAGAAGCTAACGCTTTAAAAGATAATATATATATTTAAAACTAATTTTATACTAACTAATACCAATACGTAAAACCTAGTATAAGTATAGTATTATACTTATTTTAAAAAAATAAAGTATACAAAATAGAATTCTAAGTAATAATATAATAAATAAAAACTTTTTTATAAAAAGACGCGTATATATACAATACCTAATATAAAAAAAAATAGTTATTTATAATTTTTTAATTGTACTAGGGTAAGGGATTACTTTTAACTAAATATAATTAATAAAGCGTAATAATACGCGTAATTTAACACTTAAATAACCCCTTTTAATCTTAAATAAAGTTAGAAACGTCTTTTTTATAATATTTTAGTAGTAGTTTCTACGCACTTATTATAAAAAGAGATTAGTAGTATTTATAATATTAAATAAATATCGCTCTAATACTAACTTAAGTACTAATAAAAATTAAAATAAACGTTAAACTAAGTATAAGCCTACTTATTTATATTTAAAATCTATTTATTACTATTAGAAGTTAATTTAATACCGTAGGCTTAAGACTATAGTTATAAAAAAATATTTTAAAAAATTACCGCCGATTATACTTTGTAGCGCTAATAAAAAGAAAATTTTTAATTATTTATAGTAAACTAAATATACTAATTTATAAATAAAGATTAAAAAGAAAAAGTTTAAAAATTAAAAGGCGAATACTAATACTAAAATAATATATTTAGAAAAGATTATAATTACTATTCTAAATTCTTTAATATTTATATTAGATAAAGAGAGTATAGAAGTTTATAGTACTATAATATTTAGTATATACTCTTTTTTAAAAAGTATTATTTTAAATAGCAGTACTGCTGTATATTTTATTAATAATACTTTAATACTTATTTTTAGAATATTTAAAAAAGTAACTAGAATTAAGAGTATTAAAGCTAGAATATAAGTATTAGTAATTATTAGAATAAGTAACTAAATTCTAAAGTAAGTCTTATATAGTATAAATAACCTTTATATAAAAAATTTAAAACTTAAAAATATTATAATAATATAAAGTTTTTATATTAATATTATCTCTAAAACTTATTTAAGGAAGATTAGTATTTAGTATCTAGATTTTAATTATACTTTACGTATAGATACGCTAAAGTATAATATTATTTTAATAAAATTATAATATAAGTATAATCTTATATTAATTAAATATAAGTTAATTATTTTTTACATTATAATTAATACTGTAATAGATAATTATAAAATTTAAAAATTATAAATTAATTATCTTCGTATTAATAGTAAGTAGATATAGTATTAGTAATTAGGGTAATTAAAAAAAATAGTATTATGAGTATTAGTATAGTATACTTAAAATATTAAAATTAATAATATAACTTATTTAAAGTGTATATATTACTTTACTACTTATATAGTATAAGTAATTTTTAAAAAACTAATGGAATAATTACTATAATTATTTTTTTAAGTATTATAGAACCTCTTTAATATACTAATAAATAGATTAAGCGAGTAATAGAGTATAATTCTAAAGAATAACTTTAGTAAAAAGATCTATAATTATAATTTTTACTTAAAAGGCTTAAAATTAATTATAAAGTTTTTAAGGACTTTACTAAACTATTTTTTATATAATATAATTTTATAGGGGGGCGACATTGGGAAAAGAGTACTTTAAAAATTGTCTTTTTTAAAATAATATAACTATTTAGTTATAAGGCCTAAAAATACGAAAAAAATACTATTTTAAAGAGAAAGACTAGCGGATTCTATTCACACTATTAGGGGCTGCTTACTAAGGGGTTTAGGGGTAAAAAAAAGTTAGTAAATATAGAAAATTTTTAGGACTCTACTTTAGACTATAATAACTTTTTATTTAAGGTGTAAAATTTGCTTATTTTTATATATATAATAATAGAGACTAAGTTTTATTAGTATATTAAATATTTTTATATATTTATATATTAATTATATAATTATATATAAAAGTCACTTTTTCACATTTTTAATAATAAACTAGTAAATAATATATTACTAGTATTTAGTATAATAGCCTTTAGTTTCTATAACCGCCTTATAACGGTTAGGGAGTAATAAAATATAATTATTAATAGCTTTTTAAGGTATTTTATTCTACTTCTTATTAGTAGCTTTTATAAAGGCGTTTATACTATTTAAACTATTTTCTATACCTAAATTAGCCTTTTTATTTTTAATTAGTCCTAATTTTAATAAACTCTATATATTTTCTATAGGGGCTAAATTAGGACTATAGGCTAGGTAAGGAAATAGTTTAATTTTGTTATTTTTAAACTAAGT
This sequence comes from Pleoardoris graminearum, assembly GCA_030770415.1. NCBI lineage: Eukaryota > Fungi > Ascomycota > Dothideomycetes > Pleosporales > Didymosphaeriaceae > Pleoardoris > Pleoardoris graminearum. The sequence goes on from JASEKS010000240.1 coordinate 109,632, forward strand.
TAAAACTTTTATAGTTTTATGAATAGGGACGTTATCTTATTAAAATTGCTAGCCTAAATTAATATTAATATAAAGACTATAATTATAATATAATATTTTTATATATATATATATATATATATTATTATATTAATAAAAAAAGGGGTAAAAAAATAGTATAAAACTTACCCCTTTTTATACTTAGTTTAAGCTTAGGTATAAGGACTTGATTTATATAGTCTTTACTAGTATAAGAAGTAGAAAAATTAGGTGTTTTAATAAATACTAAATTACTTTTACCTTTTACCTAAATTGTACCCTAAACTTATAGGATAATATTATAGCCTATAAAATAATTAATATAAATAATATTAAAAAACTAAAACTATAGCTTAAAAATAGATAAAAAGTTATATAATTTAATAATTTAAAAAGTTAAAATAACTTCTTTATAATTGGTGAACAGCTAGTTCTCTTCTAACTCTATTATTACCCCTTTTTTTATAGTATTGCCTTTTAGCTTTACCCCTTTGTATTGCTGACTTATTAGAGAATATTATTTTTTTAAATTTATTTTTTTAATATTTTTTAATTGTTTTTTAGCGTATTTTAATCTTTTTTTAGCACTTTCTTTATTACTTATTGGTTTTTTTTTTACTTATATTAATTATATAACCTTCCTCTTTTAAAACTCTTTCTAATTGTCTAGTTAAAATATTTAAATTATTTTTTAATAATATTCTTTTATTTTCTTTTTTAGGACTTCTAGTTAAGTTTCTATTAATAACTCTTTTATCTTTTTAAGTCAGCTTGTTTATATCCCCTATATGAACTTTTTTTATATTATAATTTTTTTCTTTATTTTTTTCTTTATTCTTAATACGTTAAATAGTATTATAAATAGTCTTTTTAGGCTTTTGTAAAGTAGAAATAATTATAGAAATAATTATAGAAATAAGAGTATTTACTTTTAAAAGAAAATTAATATTATATTTAAGTTTTAAAAGATTTGGTGCTATTTTAAGAGAATAGAAGTCTAGGTTTATAATATTAAAAAGATATTACTATATACTATAATATTAGTAATATATTACGTAATTAGTGATTATATAAGTCTTAGTAATATTTTTATAATTAATATAATTTTATTATTAGATTACTAATATACTTCGAAAATCTAGTTACGTGACCTATACTAGACCTAAAAGAGTATAGGTTAAAATTTTAGTTAAATATATTTACTAACTAAAAAGTTATAGGAATCTTAAAAAGGGATTTAAAAATTTGTTATATTTAGGTAATTTTAATTTATTATAGGTAATATATATAACGTAACTAAAATTCTTATATAAATTTTTATTATTTTCTCTTTACAACGGTATTATTCACGTATTCTTAGGCTTAGTAATTAATTTTATATTAATTTTTAAAAATAGTAACTTATAGGAGTACTCTTTTTCTAATATCGCCCCCCTGTAAGATCTATATATTTATTTAAAATAATAATACTACTATAGTACTATAGTATAGTTATTTATAATTTAAAAAATAGATAGTTATTTAAAAAATTAAGCTTATTACAACCCTACTATATATTTATAAGCTAAATAGTAGTGCTAAGAGGGTAAGCTAAAAAATAATCTTAAAGGCGATTAAGATATAATTAAGTGCTAATCTATTTACTAAATTTTAGTTTAAAATAATAGATACTGTAATATAGTTATATAAAATAAGTTTATTATTATTTTATAAAATATAATTACTAAATAAAGTATATAATAGTTAGTTTAAGTAGTACTTTAGATAGTAAGAGTCTATAAGTATAAAGAATATAATAGTAGATTTACGCCCTAATTAAAATAGAATTTACGTATACAGCTACTATATTTACCTTTTAAATAAAAAGCGCTTAGTAGGCCGTAATAAGTATAGATTTAAAGTAAACCTATAAAGCTATATTAAATACTTAGTAAGCTATTATACTCTTAATATTTATAGAATATAAGTCCTAGTATTTAATTAGGTAATTATAACTTAAAATATTATTTTTAATAAGGAGCGCTTTTATAAGGGACTATCTAATTATAGGATATCTAAAAAAGAAGTAATTTTAGTTATTAAAGTACTTTATAAGAATAAGTTTATAGACTTAGGCGTAGTATTTAATAATATATACTTACTAAACTAGTTAGATAAGTAGATAAAAAATAATAAATATCTAAATTTTAATTATAAACTTAGGGGTGCTGATTATAGTTAGTATAAAAAAGTAGTATACTAAACCCTTTTTAGTATTACTAAAAACTTTATAGTTATATAAAATAATTATTTAGCTAGCAATTACTTAAAATTCTGTATAATATTAAATAAATAATTAAAACCTATAACTTTAGAAGCGACGATAGCGCTAAATACTACTTAAAATAATTTTATAAAAGATTAGGGGATACCTAATAGCTACTAGAGAATATATAAAACTAAAAAAACTAGTCTATTAAATTCTAGAAATAATTTTTAAAATTTAGAGTATACTTATTTTATAACTATTTTTTAAATTATAGATAACGCTTCTACTATTATACATAAAATAAAAATACTATTAGCTTAACGCCGCTAAAAGCGTAATTAAAATTAAATAATATAATTAAGTAGGAGACTATAGTAGTAAAAACCTAAAATTAAATATATAAATTTACCCCTCTATAAAAGGTAACTTAAGAATTAAACACTGTGCCGGCATCTGCGTTAATATACTAGACCCTATTATATAATAACTTTAATAATAATAATAATAATACGACGGAGTAGGCGTATTACAGTATAATAGTACTATAGTAACTTAGCCTAAAAAAAAAAGAGTAGAGGTAATAGTAGCCCTATACTAAAGTACTAAACTTTAATACGCTAAGCCGTACGCTAAGTTATATACTAAGCTATATACTAAGCTATATACTAAGACTATAAGTTTAAGTACCCTACTAACCTAAAAAAAAATATTTTTTATAATTTTTTTTTATATACGCTTATTTTTTTAACTGTATCTAGGGAATAACTTTTTTTAGCCTATACCTTTTTTAGACTAGTGTCTTGTCGCTACACTTTACCTCTCTTTATATAACTTAAGAATAATAATTTAGGTAATTAGTTAAACGGTAGAATAAATTTTATAAATACTTATATAGTAATCGCGGATCTATAAAATAATAATTTTTAAATTAATTTTATATATATATATATATTTTAGTACTATAGAGGTATATACTAAATTATAAATATATATTATCTTTAATACTATAGTAATAGCTATAATATTTAAAAAAATATTTAAAATATTATTTTTTAATTACTCTACCTGCTGTAATCTATATTATATATATAAAAATAATTTTCTTCTACTATTTATAATATAGAAGTAGCTCGCTCTATCTCCTCTTAGTAACAGATTTAAATAAGCCTTATATATTAAAATTAATACGCTTCTAAAGAAAGGAACTTAAAAAAAAATTATTAAAGTAAAAGTAAATAGCTAACTTTTACTATTAAAATAGATCTAAATCTATAAATTTAATTAAAATAGGTATTTTATTAAGTATAAAGTATATATTATCGTAAAAAGTAATTTTTAAAATATTAATTTTATATAATTAATATATACCGCTATACTTATAGTAAGATTATTTTATACTATAATAATATTTATAGTAGAATTTAATCTAGAGACTTTATAGTATAATATTATTAAAGTATTTTTTAATACTTTAATATTAATAAAAAATCTAGTAATATATATATTATTTAATAGATTTAAAAAGTAAGATATATACGTTAAATTTAATTACATAAGTATTATATAGTCTACGCGACTCGTCTTACTTTTAATATAAAAAATTTTTAAGCTTACTATATACTATTAGGCTTATAGTATTAAAGGAAGAGTCTTATCTCTTTTTTAATTATAAAAAGACAGTTTTTATTTTATTTTATATAGATAATATTCTGCTACTATATTATAAAAATTATAAAATAATAGCAAAGAAGCTTTAGAACTAAATTACTTTAAAATATAAAATTAAAATAAAGGGACCTATTTAATAGTTTTTTAACATTAGAATAATCTATAATTATAAAAATAATATAATTATACTTATCTATAAAATATATATTAATAAAATTACAAAGAAATTCAGCCTTAATAATAATAGTAGCTTTCCTAATATACCTTTTTTTTTAAAGGAGCTTATTAAGTTTACTAAAAAAGCTTCTACCTAGGATATTAAGTAATATTAAAAACGTGTAGAATTAGTTTTATATATAGTAATTATACTTTACCTAAATATTATATTTATAATTTTAAAACTATTATAGTTTCTAATAAATCTAAGCCTATAGTATTTTACTACTATTAGTAGAGTAATTATTTACTTATATTATACCCGCTGGTAGGTAATTTAATATAAATAATATAATAAATTTAATTTTATAATCTATAGAGACGCTTTATTTACTAATAACTTTAAAATAAAAAGATTATCCTACAGCTATATTATAATAATATTTAGGGGTATAATTTTTTAGAAAGTAATTAAATAAACTACTATTATTACTTTAATAATAGAAGCTAAGCTAATTACTTTAAAATATATAAATAAAAAAATAATAACTTTAAAACACTTTTTCTATAAAATTATACTTAATTTAAAATCTATTTAGAGAATCTACTATAATAATAAATAAATAATTAGGCTTATAGTTAGAGCTAATAAAAAGTTATAACTTAATTACGCTATATTAATATTTAGAATATATAGCTACGTTAAGAATATATAAAAAAAATTATTTAAAATAATTTATTTATAAATAAAAGATATACCTACTAATAAATTAATAAAAACGCTTATATAATAATAATTTATATACTTTAAAAAACTACTTAATTTATAAAATATATAGTTACTAATTATTAAGTAAGTAAAAAGTAGAGAGAAGAGAGCCTATTAATTTTTATCTATCTTAAATAAAAGAAATCTAAATAAAATAAATCTAAAATAAAGGAAATTAATTATAAAAAGAGTATATAATTATAACTATAGTATAGCTAAAGTCTTATTAAGTAACTTATATAGCTAATTACGTTTATATTTTTAAGTTTTACTAAAATAGAAACGTCTACTTAGAGTTTAAGTAAAATAAAAGCAGCTTAAAGTTTAAAATAAATAAAAATAGCTAAAAGTCTAAAAAGAAGGATTTTAGTTATAAGGGTATAACTTACTTTTTATCTCCTAATACTTTAGTAAATAATTATAATTATAATACTACTACTATAATTTTATATATATATTATAGTCTTTTAAAAACGGATTAGACTACTTTTAACTTAAACTTAAAATAGATTTATTTAAGTAACTAGTAAAATTTTTTTTAAATTAATATTTTAGTCTATTACTTAAGCAGCGTTATTAGCTGTTTACTACTTAAATAGATAATAGTAAGATACTAAATAAAATTTAGTAATAGCTAAAATACGTCTAAAAGAATATTTATAAGCCGGATTATTATAGCCTTAGTTACTAAAAATAGAACCTAGATATTAGTTTTAATTAAAAAAGCTTAATAGATTTTAATTACTTAATAATACTATATTAGTATTTAGTGCTAAAGAAGCCTAGTACTATTTAAAAATTTTAGAGATAGCCTTAGAAGCGGATATAATTTTATTATTAAGCTATAATATATTAGTATAATCTATAAACTAAAATTTAAAGAATAATTATTTATTTTAGGGTTTATAGTAATATACTTAATTATAAGCTTAATAAAGGTTATATAGATAGTATAGGTGCTAATAGAACTATAATAATTAGTAATATATAATAGAGATATAATTAACAAAATATATAATAAATTATATATATAAATTATATAATAATAGTAGCACGTATCTATAAAATTAAAATTCTTAAAATAGAGTTTTATTAAATTACTAAATAAAGCACTGCGTATATAGGCCTTATAATTTAAAGTAAGCTGCCTATTAGATTTAGGAGGTAACTTTTTTTTATTTTTATTAATTATTTAACTACTACTACCCTACTCTTTTTTATTATAGTTTAAAGCTAGAGGATTATCGTTATTATTATTATCTAATTAAAATAATTAGTAAAAAAAATAGATTTTATAGATTAACTACTATAACTACTATAACTACTATAACTACTATAACTACTATAACTACTATAACTACTATAACTACTATAACTACTATAACTATTATAACTATAATTACTACGTTACTACTTATTACTATATAAATAGAAAAATAAATACCAGAACGTCTAGAAGTGCTCTATAATTAGTTAGTAATACTTAAATAGGTAAAAAAAAAATAATAATAGCAGTATTACCTACTATAGTAAAAATTATTATAAACTAAAAAAAAGAAAAGAAGGATAATTTAAGTAGTTATTATACCTAATCATCCTCATGCTGTTACTTTACTTTTCGGCTAGCCTACATCCTTTTTGACTTACTTTTAACAATTATATATTATAATATTATACCTAACTAGCGCAGTAGAGCCGCTCTTATTTATATAATTTATTATCTATCTACTACGCCTATAATATTACTTATTTACTAAATATAGAAGACACGATTAAGTAAAAAAAAAAATAATAACTAATTATAAAATAATATAGAAAATAAGTCTTACTTAGAATAAACTAACGAAATAAGCTACTATAAGTAATTAGTTATATAGATTACTTAGCTGTAAACTTACTATAAAAATAAATAGTATTTAAATTTATAAAAGGAATATTTAATAAAATAAATTAAGTATACTGCGAGTTTTATAATAGAATATTAAGAGAATAGAATTTACTTTAAGTAATTTTTAAATAGGCTTACCACTAATACGTAGCTTACCTAGAGGGTATATTATAATATTAAAACTTATATACCCTTTCTAATTACGGGTTAATTACGTAACTAAGTTATCTAATTACTTGCCTATTATATATATATTTAATCTTAATCGTCTTATTTTATAAATAGTATTAATTTATCTTTTACTCTAAAAATAAGTATTGTCTAATTTACTACAATAAGTAAATTCTTTTTAAGTTTAAGTTAAGAGTACTCTAATCTATTCTTAAGTATCTATAATACGCTTATAAAATTAAAATAATAGTAATATAATTATAATTATCTTACTTTACTAAACTATTAAAAAATAAATAGTAAGTTATACCTCTATAGCTAAGATCCTTTTTTTTTATTTTTAGTTACTTTTATTTATTTTAAACTCTAAGCTAGCGTTTCTATTTAAATAAAGCTTAGAAAAAGAAGCGAAAGTAACTATATAAGTTATTTAATAAGACTTTAGCTATACTATAGTTATAATTATTTACTTTTCTTATAATATATTTCTTTTATTTTTTAGATTTCTTTATTTTTAGTATAGATAAAATTTAATAAACTCTCTTTTCTTTATTTCTTACTTATTTAATAATTAGTAACTATATATTTTATAAATTAAGTAGTTTTTTAAAGCGTATAAATTATTATTACGTAAGTGCCTTTATTAATCTATTAGTAGGTATATCTCTAGTTTATAAATAGATTATCTTAAATAATTCTTTTATATATTTTTATTATAGCTATATATTCTAAATATTAATATAGTATAATTAAGTTATAATTCTTTTATTAGCTCTAATTATAAGTCTAATTATTAATTAATTATTATAGTAAATTCTCTAAATAGACTCTAAATTTAATATAATATTTATAGAAGAAGCACTTTAAAGCTATTATTATTTTACTAATATATTTTAAAGTAATTAGCTTAACTTCTATTATTAAAGTAGTAATAGTAGTTTATCTAGCTAATTTTTAAAAAATTATACCCCTAAATATTATTATAATATAGCTATTTTTTTAGCCTATACCTTTTTTAGACTAGTGTCACGACGCTATACTTTACCTCTCTTTACATAATAATATAGCTAAAGAATAGTTTTCTTATCTTAGAATTATTAGTAAATAATATATCTTTATAAATTATAAAATTAGGTTTATTATATTATTTATATTAAATCGCCTACTAGCGGGTATAATATAAGTAAATAATTATTTTATTAATAGTAGTAAAGTATTAAAGGCTTAAAATTATTAAAAACTATAATAGCTTTAAGATTATAAATATAATATTTAGGTAATGTATAATTACTATATATAAAACTAATCCTACATATTTCTAATATTACTTAATATTCTATTTAGAGGCTTTTCTAGTAAAATTAATAAACTTATTTAAAAAAAAGAGGCGTTTTAAAAAAACTATTACTATTATTAAAACTAAATTTTTTTTATAATTTTATTAATATATATATTATAGATAAGTATAATTATTTTATTTTTATAATTATAGATTATTTTAATCCTAAAAAACTGTTAAATGGGCCCCTTTACTTTATTTTATATTTTAAAATAATTTAGCTTTAACGCTACTTCGCTATTACTTTATAATCTTTATAATATAGTAGTAGATTATTATTTATATATAATTAAAAAAAATTATTTTCTTATAATTAAAGAAGAAATAGGACTTTTTTTTAATACTATAAGCCTAATAGCGTATAGTAAGTTTAAGAATTTTTTATATTAAAAGTAAAGTAAATTACGTAGGCTATATAATACTTAATTAAGCCTAATATCTATACGTTACTTTTTAAATTTATTAAGTAATTTATATATTACTAGATTTTTTATTAATATTAAAGTATTAAAAAATACTTTACTAATATTATATTATAAAATTTTCAAATTAAATTCTACTATAAGTGCTATTATAATATAAAATAATCTTACTATAAGCGTAGTAGTATATATTAAGTATATAAAATTAATTTTTTAAATATTATCTTTTATAATAATATATACTTTATACTTAATAAAGTATCTATTTTAATTAAATGTATAAATTTAGACCTATTTTAATAGTAAAAGTTAACTATTTACTTTTACTTTAGTAATCTCTTTTTATATTTCTTTTTTTAAAAGCCTATTAATTTTTATATATAAAACTTATTTAAATCTATTACTAAAAGAATATAAAGCGAGCTACTTCTATATTATAGGTAGTAGAGAAAAAGTATTTTTATATATATAATATAGATCGCTGCAGGTAAAGTAATTAAAAAATAATATTTTAGATATTCTTTTAAGTATTATAACTATTACTATAGTATTAAAGGTAATATATATTTATAGTTTAGCCCATACCTCTATAGCACTAAAAATAAATATATATATAAAATTAATTTAAAAATTATTCTTTTATAGATCTGTAATTATTATATAAGTATTACTTTTTCGACACATTAAGTATAAAGGCATACACATACTCCTCCTTTTTTGCAACCCTTTTTGGTCGCCCCGAGCCACTACAGCCACACTATTTATTCGATTAATATATAAATATATATATATATATGTATTTATAAAATTTATTTTACCCTTTAACTAATTACCTAGATTATTATTTTTAGGTTTCCTCTTATAGAGGGGTAAATATATATATTTAATTTTAGATTTTTACTACTATAGCCTTTTACTTAATTACGTTACCTAACTTAAAATACGCCTTTAATAATATTAAGCTAGTAGTATTTCTTTTTTATTTATAATAATAAATATATTATTTATAATTTAAAAAGTAGTTATAAAGTAATTATACTCTAAATTTTAAAAATTATTTTTAAAATTTAATATATAAATTTTTCTAGTTTTATATATCTTTTAGTAGCTATTAAATATTTTAAAATTTTTTATAAAATTATTTTAAGTAGCGTCTAGCGCTAATATTACTTTTAAAGTTATAAATTTTAATTATTTATTTATTATTATATAAATTCTTAAATAATTACTAGCTAAATAATTATTTTATATAACTATTAAATTCTTAGTAGTACTAAAAGGGGTTTAGACTACTACTTTTTTACGTAAACTATAATTAGTACCCCTAAGTTTATAATTAGAATTTAAATATATATTATCCCTGACTTATTTATTAGACTAGCTTAGTAAATATATATTATTAAATATTATATTTAAGTCTATAGATTTACTATTATAGAGTATCTTAATAACTAAAACTATTTCTTTCTTAGGTATCCCTTGATTAGATAGCCTCTTATAGAAAAACTCTTTATTGAATATAATATTTTAAGTTATAATTACAGATATATTTATATATTAATTAAATAAATAGTGTAGCTGTAGTGGCTCGGGGCAACTAAAAGGGGTTTTAAAAAAGGAGGAGTATGTGTATGCCCCTATATATAATTACCTAATTAAGTAGTAGGACTTCTATTCTATAAATATTAAAAGTATAAAAGCTTACTAAATACCTAATATAGCCCTATAAGTTTACCTTAAATCTACGCTTATTCTAGCCTACTAAATATTTTTTATTTAAAAAGGAAGTATAGTAGCCGTATATATAAATCCTATTTTAATTAAAGCGTAAGTCTACTATTATATTTTTTTATAATTATAGGCTTTTACTATCTAAAGTACTACTTAAACTAGTAATTAAGTATTTTATTTAGTAATTATATTTTATAAAATAATAATAAACTTATTCTATATAACTATATTGTAGTATCTATTATCTTAAGCTAAAGCTAAGGAGGTAAATTAGCACTTAATTATATTTTAATTACCTTAAAAATTATTTTTTAGCCTATTCTCTTAGCGCTACTATTTAGCTTATAAGTATATAATAGAGTTATAATAAGTTTAATTTTTTAATTAGCTATCTATTTTTTAAAGTATAAATAACTATACTATAGTACTAAAGTAGTATTATTATTTTAAATAAGTATATAGATCTTAAAATTATATTATATAAAAAATAGTTTCGTAAAATTTTTAAAAACTTCTATAATTAATTTTAAGCCCTTTAAGTAGAGGTTATAATTATAGATCTTTTTACTAGAGTTATTTTTTAGGATTATACTCTATTACTTACCTAATCTACCTATTAGTATATTACAGGGGGGTGACATTGAAAAAGACTAATCACAAAAGATACCTTTTTTTAAAATTTATATAACATTAATTACTAAGCCTAAAAATACATAAATAATACCGTTTTAAAGAGAAAATGATAAAGATTTCTATTAGGATTTTAGTTACGTTATATTTATTACCTGTAATATATTAAAATTACCTAAACTTAGTAATCTTTTTAACTCCTTTTTTAGGTTCCTATAACTTTTTAGTTAGTAGATATATTTAACTAAAATTTTAACTATACTATTCTAGGCCTAGTCTAGGTCACGTAACTAGTTTTTTAGAGTATATTAGTAATCTAATTATAAAATTATATTAATAATAAAAACTTAGCCTCTACTTACAAAATTAACGCTTACGTAATATATTACTAATATTATAGTATATTAAAAAAATATTTTACTTTTATAAACCTAAACTCCTATTTCCTTAAAATAGCGCTAAATTTTTTAAAACTTAAATCTAAAGTTAAACTTCTTTTAAAAGTAAATAATTCTCCTTTTTTAATTGCTACTACTTTAGAAAAGCCTTAGTAAAGTATTTATAACGCTATAAAAAATATTAAAAAGAAAGAACAAAATTATAATATAAACAAAGTTTATAAAAGGAGTATAAAAAGATTAACTCTAAGAAATAAAAAAATTATTAATAGAGACCTAACTAGAAGTCCTAAAAAAGAAAATAAAAGACTATTAATAGAAAATAGTCTAATTAAAAAGTAAAAGTACGCCTAGACCTTGATCTAGGGGTACGAACGCAGTAAGGGAACTCTATTAAGTGCTAAACCGTATACGCAATAATTAAAAGCTAACTAGAAAATAGTCTAAATAATATAAAAAGACAGTTATAAATAACTTTAAAAGAGAAAGATTACTCTATTAATATAAGTAAAAAAAAACTAATAGTAAATATAGAAAATACTAAAAAAAGATTAAAATACGCTAAAGAGACTATAAAAAATATAAATTTAAAAAAAATAATATTTTCTAATAAGTCAGTAATATAAAGGGGATAATAAAATAGATAATATAATAGAAAAAGAAATAATAATAGAGTTAGAAAAGAACTGGCTATTAGCTAATTATAAAGTAAGTTATTTTAACTTTTTAAAACCTTAAAATATGTAACTCTTTAAATATTTTTAAGTTATAGTTTTAGTTTTTAATATTAACTATATTAATTATTTTATAAGCTAAGACCTTATCCTATAAATTTAGGGTACAATTTAGGTAAATGGTAGAAGTAATTTAGTATTTATTAAAATACCTAATTCCTTTACTTCTTATACGAGTAAGAATTATATAAATAAAGTTCTTATACCTAAGATTAAACCCCCTATAAAAAGGGATAAGTTTTATAATACTTTTTTACCCCTTTTTTTATTAATATAATATATATATATATAATCATTATATTAATATTAATTTAGATTAGTAATTTTAACAAAATAACGTCTCTATTTATAAAATAACGGACGTTTTAAACTAGTTTAAAAATAATAAAATTACACTATTTCCTTACCTAGCTTATAGTCCTAATTTAGCCCCTATAAAAAATATATAGAGTTATTTAAAACAAGGACTAAATAAAATAAAAAGGCTAATTTAGGGGTAGGATTTGGTGTATAAAGTATAGAGAACTTTAAAAGAGTTATTATAAAGGAGTAGAATAACATACCTTAAGAAGTTATTAATAATTATACTTTATTACTTCCTAACTATTATAAGGTAGTTATAAAAGCTACAGGCTACTATACTAAGTATTAGTAATTTATTATTTACTAGTTTATTATTAAAAATTTAAAAAAGTAACTTTTATATATAATTATATAAATAGTATATAAATATATAAAAATATTTTATATACTTATATATTATAAGTACTATTATACTATATCTACAAATAACTAAATTTTACACTTTAAATAAAAAGTTATTAAAGCCTAAAGTAAAACTCTAAAAAATTTCTATACTTACTAATTTTTTTTATTTCTAAACCCCTTAGTAAGCAGTCCCGAAGTAGGTAAATATAGCAACCTAGTCTTTTTCTTTATAATAGCAATTTTTTTGTATTATTAGACTTACGTATTAAAAAGTTATACTATTTTAAAAAAGATATCTTTTTTAATTAGTCTTTTTCAATGTCACCCCCCTGTAATAAAATTTTATAATACTTAAAAGAATAACTATAGTAATTATTCTTTTAGTTTTTTTAAAATTACTTATATTATATAAGTAGTAGAGTAGTATACGCACTTTAAATAAGCTATACTATTAATTTTAATATTTTAAGTATACTATAGGTGGGGTGGTATAGTAGGTAAGTATCTAGAAGTATATTAGATTTATAAAATTCTTTAAATTTTTGTCGTTATTTATATATTAAAGATTTAATTCTTCTTTTTATTATAAGTATTTTTTAAATACACCTACTTTACTAGTAAAAAATAAAATTTTTAAAAGTATAGGATACTACTAAAGAATTAATATAAAACTATAGAAAGCTAAAATCCCTATATAAAATATATTATATTTAAAGATATAGATAAAATATTTAAGCTAAAATTACTATTTAAAGTTAAATAAAATAAAAATCTATATGTAAATAGGCCTAACGTAGCGAATTAGTTCTAATTAGGTAATAGATTAATAGTTTAGTATAACTATTTAGTAAATAATAATTTAGTTAGAAATTAAAAAGCTAGTTTTAGTTTATTTAGAAGATAAAGCACTTTCCTTAAATACTTAAATAGCCTTAATATAAAAAAGACTTATTTAAAAAAAAAGTATACTATACTAATACTTATAATACTACTTTTTTTAAATACTCTAATTATTAATACTATATTTACTCGCTATTAATATAGGGATAATTAATTTATAATTTCTAAGTTTTATAATTATCTATTATAGTATTAAATATAGAGTAAAAGGTAATTAGCTTATATTTAATAAAAGTAAAGTTATACTTATATTATAGCTTTATTAAAATAATATTCTACTTTAGCGTATTTATACATAAAATATATATATATATATTTATATACTAATCGAATAAATAGTGTAGCTGTAGTGGCTCAGGGCAACTAAAAGAGGTTTTAAAAAAGGAGGAGTATATGCATACCTTTATACTTAATATATAAAAAAAGATATAAAATATAATTAAGATTTAAGTACTAAATTTTTTTAACCTAGCCTTACCTGACTTTTTCGACACTAAGTATAAAGGTATACACATACTCCTCCTTTTTTAAAACTCTATTTAGTCGCCCCGAGCCACCACAGGTACACTATTTATTCGATTAATATATAAATATATATTTAAGTACTAAATACTAATCTTTCCTACATAAGCTTTAGAGATAATATTAATATAAAAGTTTTTTACTACTATAATATTTTTAAGTATTAAATTTTTTATATAAGGACTATTTATACTATATAAGACTTACTTTTAAATCTAGTTACTTATTTTAATAATTACTAATACCTATATTTTAGTGTTAATATTTTTAATTTTAGTTACCTTCTTAAATGTTTTAAAAATAAGTATTAAGGTATTATTAATAAAATATATAGTAATACTACTATCTAAAATAGTGCTTTTTTTAAAAAAAAAAGTATATATTAAATATTATAATACTATAGACGCCTATACTCTCTTTAATAAATATAAGTATTAAAAGATTTATAATAGCTATTATATTTTTTTCTAAATATACTATTCTAGTATTAGTATTCGTCTTTTAATTTTTAAAGTCTTCTTTTTTAATTTTTATTTATAAATCAGTATGTTTAGTCTACTATAGGTAATTAAGAATCTTCTTTTTATTAGCGCTAGAAAGTATAATTAATAATAATTTTTTTAGGTATTTTTTTATAATTATAGTCTTAAACCTACAGTAATAAATTCGTTTTTAGTAGTAATAAGCTAATTTTAAGTATAAATAAGTAGGCTTATATTTAGTTTAATACTTATTTTAATTTTTACTAGTACTTAAGTTAGTATTAGAGTTATATTTACTAAATATTATAAATACTACTAAACTCTTTTTATAATTAGTGTGTAAAGACTACTATTAAAATATTATAAAAAAAAACGTTTCTAATCTTATTTAGAGTTAAAAGGGGTTATTTAAATATTAAATTGTACGTAATAGTACGCTTTATTAATTATATTTATATAAAAATAATTTTTTACTATAGTATAATTAGAAATTTATAAATAATTATTTTTCTTTTTATATTA
This sequence comes from Pleoardoris graminearum, assembly GCA_030770415.1. Classification (NCBI taxonomy): domain Eukaryota; kingdom Fungi; phylum Ascomycota; class Dothideomycetes; order Pleosporales; family Didymosphaeriaceae; genus Pleoardoris; species Pleoardoris graminearum. The sequence continues at coordinate 124,938 of JASEKS010000240.1, forward strand.
AGTATTTTATATATACGCGCCTTTTTATAACAAAGTTTCTATTAATTATACTATTACTTAGAATCCTGTTTTCTATACTTAGTTTTTTTAAAATAAGTATAGTATTATACTTACACTAAATTTTATATATTAGTATTAATAAGTATAAGATTAGCTTTAAGTATATATATTATCTCTTAAAGTGTTAGCTTCTAATAATTAAGAATTTTAATTATTATCGGCTCTAAATATTAGGATATACTATTTTATTTACCTAGTTCCTAAAATTTTTAAAGTAATTATTACTTATTAACTAATTAGTAAATAGTACTTTATATTCTGCTATTTATTTAGAATACTACTCTATCTAAATTTTATATTTCTTAAAATTTTGTTTATATTATTTCCTAATTATAGAATTATTAGTATCTAAAAAAACTAGTTTAATAGGGAGTAAAGAGTACTATAATTAATAATTTATTATAGGGGCGATATTTTTTTATTAAAGTTAATTTCTTTTTAAATTCCTTTTTATATCGTAAGGAATTAGAATTATATATACTAATTAGGCTAGCTTAATTAGCTTATTAACTAATAGAGCTCTATTAACATTAAGTTAGTTAGTATAATAGTTTAATTAATAGGTAATTAAGAAAAAACAAAAAAGACTCGGCGTAATAATTAAATATAGTAGTATAATAGTAAGAAATAATTAAAATATATAAAAATAAGTATCTCCTAATATTAAATTATATAATGAAAATTATTGTACTGTTTTAAAGTGCTACACTTATAATTATAATAAACTAGATAATACTTATTATTAAAGTAAAAGGTAAATTAATACTATTTATAAAATGCAATAATCGAGATCGAACTTATAGATAATAGGTAAGTAATTAGGTAATTTAGTTATATAATTAACTCGTAATAAAACAGGGTATATATGCCTTAATATTACGATATAAAGTTATTATAAAACGTAAAAATATATTTTATATTTTATATATCCTTACTAAATCTAACTAATCTAAACATACTAATATAAATAGGCTTTTATTACGTAGCTAAAGAAAATAATAAATTTAAAATAAAAAAGATACTCTAAAACTATAAGGTATAATTTAAGAAATTTTTAATAAAATAGAAGAACTAGTTAAAATTAAAAAATATATAAAAACGAAAAATCTAATATGTTTTTTTTTTAAAATAAGCTTTTTATATTAAGGATACTTAACTATTTAAGGAAACTGCTTTTTATCTTCTTAGTAAAGTAATAACTAGGTCTTTAATTTCTAAATTAATATATTACTAAATAAAGTTATATTAAATTATTAGTCTATTACCTAATTAGCGTAGTTCGCTATACTAGGCCTATTTAGGAATAGGTTTTTATTTTATCTAACTTTAGATAGTAAAAATACTTATAAATATAATATATTCTATATAGAGATTTTAACTTCTTTATAATTTTATATTAATTTTTTAATAGTACTCTATACTTTTAAAACTCTACTTTTTTACTCCTAAGTAGAAATATAGAAGACTTATTTATTCTTTTATATTTTATTTTTATTGCGTTTTACTCTGCCTACTAATATTATAAACTAATAACGATATTATAAACTTATTATATAATATAGAGTAATATTTTTTTTATTCTATATAAGCTATTATATTACCTATTAAACTTTTCACTAAAATAATAATACTACCTAAAGGCCTACTAGTAAAATAAGTTATATATATACTTAGCTTATCTAGTAGCTTTATAGGATAAGAAAGAAGCTATATTTACTATTATTAGTATTTACGCCGCCTATAGTACCTACCGCCTAATTAGTAATACTTATTAAATAAAAATAAAAGCGTATACTTACTTAACCCGCGCGCTCTAGTAGGCTATTTTAGAATTTATAATACTTAATTAATTTTTTTTTAAATTTTATAAGCGTATTAATAAATTTATTTTATTTTATTAGTTTACTTTTTAAATTACTCTATTACCTCTAGCTTTATTAATAATACTAAGTTTCCTAGCTCTTTTTTATTAACTACCCGCTTTTATAAAGTTTTTATTTTATTAGTTTAAGATTTATTTATATAGAATAACGTACTAAAAAGGGCTTTAAAATAGCTAAGAATAATATATTTAAAAAGGCTATTTTCCGCTAAAAGTTCGCGTATACGTAAATTAGTATAAGACTTATTAATAAGCTATATATAGGTAGAAGAATCGCGTTTTAGTTAATTTTAAATTTTATTTTAGCTTAGAGTATTACTGCGTAAGTTAAATTATTAAATATTAGTAGTATTAAAATATTAAACTAATAAGCTATTAGTACTAGAAGTAGTTAGTATAATAGGTAGTAATTTAGCTAAAATTAGTATAGTAATAAAACGTTTTAAAAATAAAAAAGACCTATAGAGAAGTAATATAATAAAGTACCTTTAAGTAGGAGTTAATAATATAGTATAGAGTGTAGAACGAATAGCTAGACTTACTAGCTTAAAAACTAAATATTCAGTTGTATAGGCTCTAGGCAATAGCCTAATAATTTTTTTTAATTTTAAAGTTTATATACTTAGTAACCTTCTAGACTAACCGCGTTATATATAATTATAAGCAATAATTACTAATAACTTTAAGGATAATTACGAGTAGTTACTAATTTATAAATATATAATTAGAGTATAAGCAGAGTATTACTAATATATAGTAGAATATTTTACCCTTACTAAAAGAAAGGAGTATAACTTTTAAAAGTTTAAAATTTATACTACTTATATATAGTCTTATTATATATAAACTATTTAGTATTTATTAAGTTCTTATTATTATATTATACCGCGGCTTTATAAAGCTCGCGAAGTACGTTAATTAAAAACCTTACTTTTTTACTAGTAAAGTAGGCGCGTTTAAAGAATACTATAATAAAAAGAGAAATTAAACCCCTAATATATAAGAAGACCTTAAAAATTTAAGAAATTTTAGTATTTCTAAATATATACCTACTATACTACCCCGCCAAAATCTAACTTAATAAATTATAAATAACTAATTAAAAAATACTTATAATAAAAGTAAAATACTATTAGGAGTTTAAGGAAATTAAACTAGTAAAATTATTTAATATATATAGAGTAGAGTATACTAAAGGTAATAAACTAATATTTATATTAATAATAAAGTAGTTAATAGGCTTTAGATCTTTTTATTTTATCTTACTAATAGTTTTTATTTTAGATAGAAGGCACTTTATTTTTTTTTGTACGTAACTCTATCTATTTTAATATCTTTTTTATTTTATATTAAATAAGTAAGTATTTAAGTAAATAGCTTTTTATTCTTATTAACTTTTTTTTAATACTCTTTATAAGTTTTATCTAAAGAGGTCTATAATAGATTAATATAAGACTTATATATAGTAATATATTTTATATATTATAATTAAGTATTTTAATCGCTAAAGAGTATAATAAAATAAAAAGAGTTTAAAATAAAATAATAATTACACGGAAAAGAGATAAGTTAGTTATTATAATAAATTTTAAGACTAGTATAAAGGGTATAAGCTTTAGATTTTACTATAATAAATATATTAAACTTATAATTATAGGGTAGGCCAGTTTTAACTAATTAAGGCCTAAATAATATACGTAATTTAAGAATAAATTATAAAAAAAAAGGAATAATATTAAAATTTATATTTAGCTACTTAGCTTCTAACATATAAAGCTAATAGAAACTAATAGAAGGATTATAGTTAAAAAATTATATAATTAATAGATATAATAAAAATCTATTATATCTATAATAGACTCTTAGTATATTTATAATAAATATAATAAAAGTTTATTATATTTATTACTATATCTATATAAGAACGTAAGAAGTAAAAAATTAGAACTTATATTTAACCTATTCTAATCTATTATTCAGATTACTTAGGCTTTTATTTATTTAATATTTTATACTTTTAATACTAACTATTTAATACTTAGTTTATATAATTATACTCCTTTCTAAATTATTACTACTTTTACTTAAGAACTAACCGAAGACTATAAGAATTTAATATAATTATACCCAGTACTATACTAGCTACTATTTTAAATACTTTAAAATTAACTATTAAATATATATTATAAGTATTAATATAATAAGAATTATACTATATAAAAATTAAAATAAAGATATATACATACTCCTCTTTTTTTAAAATCCCTTTTAGTTACCTCGAGACACCATAGCCACACTATTTATTTAATTAGTATATAAATATATATATATAAATTAAATACTATTATTAGTAAGGTTAGTATATATACTATAACATATTTTTATATTTAAAAAATATTTTAAAATATATTTTTATATATATTTGTATATTAATTAAATAAAAAGTATAGCTGTAGTGGCCCGGGGCGACTAAAAGGGGTTTTAAAAAAGAAGGAGTATATATATACCTTTATACTTAATATATTAAAAAAGTTAGATAAGGCTAAATTAAAAGAGGTATAGCGTCGTGTTAGACTACGCTAGTGTACCCCCCTAAAAAAAATATTAAATTAAAAAAGTTTAGTAGCGAAACTGTATTTTTTAAAGGGGAGATATGTAAAGTGTAACTACTACTATTACTTATATATTTCTTCTCTATTCTTTTTATAGTTAATACGACCAAACGTTTATTAAAAAAAAATATTTATTAAGATATTATTCTTGTTATTTTTTAAATGTCTAGTTTCTATATAATATAGTCCTCTTTTTATAAATACTAATAATAATAAGATATATATTCTAATTAATTTTAAAGTATTTATAGTTATTTAAGCTCTTTCTACGGTGTTATTCTACTTTATAGCTAATAAAAATATAACCCTAGTAGACGTTTATTAGTATAGGTACTTTATTTATCTAAAGGTAGCCAACGCTAATAGAGAAGTTAATTATAATTTAAATAAAATTATAACTATCTTTAACGATAGGTACTAGTCTAATAAGTTTATTAGATTATTAATAAAGAAAGTAGTCAAAGTCGTAAACGTTAAGTTAGTAGTATTAGTAGCAGCGGCTTTAGTAATAGTAGCCTCGATAATAGTAACTTTAATAGATAGGAATATAATAAAAGTAAAAAAAATAGAGAAATATAATATGCAGTTTATAGTAAAGTTAATAGATAAAATAAGTATTTTATAAATATAGTAAGTACTCTTTAGCGTAAAAAATATAGTAAAAGTAAAAGTAATAGTAGAGGCAATAGTAATAGATAGTAAAGCCTTTAATAGGTAAAGATACTAGGGTAATTAATATTTAAGGGTATTAGGGGGGTCTATATATATATATATATATTGTTTAGTGCGTAGGCTAGATAAGTAGGTAAGTATACTTAGTATTATAGTTATCTTTATAAGTAAAAAAGAAAATATAATTATAAATAAAAAGTTAATTATTATTAAACGCTATACTACTTGTGTATATAGGCAGAGCGAAAAGTAATAGAAATAAATATAACCTCTATTTTATATAAAAATAAAGTTAAAAAAGTAATTAATAGGTTACTACAGTAGTTGTCGGCATATTTTTATAAATATCTTTTTTTTATTTAAATATTAAACTATACTATTATTAAATATAAAATAAAAAAGAGATATATAAACTACTACCTATATATTTTTTTTTACTTAATATAGTATCTCTACTAGACTTTTTTAATTTAATATTTTTTAAAGGGTATACTAAACGTATTAGTATATATACTAGCGTAGTACTATATCTTTTTTTAGTATTATTTTACTTAACCTTTTTAATATATAAAGTATAAAGATATATATATACTCCTCCTTTTTTAAAACCCCTTTTAGTCGCCCTAAGCTACTACGGCCACACTATTCATTTAATTAATATATAAATATATATATATAATGATAACTATTGTAGTTAAAGAGTTATTTAAGATCTTCTTTAAAAATTTTAGTATTCTTACTTAGGTAAGACCCAACGTGGCCCATACGGGCCCAACCCATTTACCGGCCTAATGCCGACTACAACACTACGGCTGAGGAACGTCACCCAGATGCGGCAGTCTTTTCGCCTCCGCACTTCTGCCGCGGGAAACGAGAATCGCTTGCTGAATGCCAAGCTTGCCGCTCTCGGCCCTGACCACGAAAGGCAAAATGTCCTTGCCCATGGAACGCCGAGGCAGGTAAATGATAGCCGCCACTATCTGCACCCATGAAAGACAGAAATGTTAGGGGTACTGTAGGGCCTAATTTATGCTTATACCGGCTACGCAAGCGAGAGAATGAACTACTCGAACGCCGCGTTGCCAGATGAGGCAGGTACGACATTATCTCCAGCTTACATGAGCGAATTTAGTAGCCACATGATCGCCGACGACACCGGTTGAGCTATAAAGTGTCGTGGACCTTCCCCTTTCGACATGCCCAGATGTTTAGTCTACGAGACTTACTAAAGATGCAGAAGATAGCTCGGTGTAGACGACTGATGATGAGTCCGGCTAATGGGTAGCGCCAAAGCGCCTGAAGACGTAATACTAAGTTGCAAGGTTTCCACCTGCTAATAGGAGTAGAGTTTCAAATGTCGATTGGATTACCCACCCTGTCAAGGTACTGTGCTGACAACAATCTTGATATAACCCGGGCTAGAGAAAGACCGATGCACCATTTGCGAAAAACTATACCCAACGTACCTTCTCTTCCGAGGTGGATTGAATGTTAGCAACGGGATATGACCATAATAGTTTGGTCTACAATCACACACTGTGCTGTCATATACGTATAAAGTCGCCATGTAGAATTCTTCCAGAAGACCATCCACGGATCCTCACGGTCGCTCACAAGTTCTGGTTTCAAGATGCTTAACGTTGGCCGTCTCGCCCTCCTTTGTGAGTTACATGCCAATGAGGATATGATTGGCACTTGAACTAATTAATCAACAGTCGGAGCTCTGCTCACCGCTACGCTTGCTGCTCCTGTCACAAAGAGGAGCGACATCATCGAGGGCAAATATATTGTCACCCTCAAGCCGGAGGCCGAGGTAGAAGTTCAGGTCAGCTGGGTCAACGACGTCCACAAACGCAGTTTCGCCAAGCGGGACACTGTTGGTGTCGAGCACACGTACAATCTGAAGACCTTCAAGGGTTACGCCGGCGAGTTTGACGAGAACACGCTCGCAGAGATCAAGGCCAACCCACATGTGAGTTTACCCTATCATCTACTTTATTTTACCCCATCATATGTATTACAAAGGCCGATTGTTCGAATCTCCCGCTAGGCTAGCGCGTATTTCCTAAATTTCTGTTTTTGTAATGTGTATCCTAGGGCAATTAGATCGGAGTTCAGCGGCCAAGGTGTCCGACTTTTTCTACGCCTTGGCTTCTATTACATGCGACTTAATCTACTGCCTGTGATGGCTTCGTTTCTTGAACTAAAGTTATATAGGTTGCTGCCGTTGAGCCTGATACGGTGGTCTACCTTCCCTACAAAGTAGAGCGTGTCTTTGGCTCTAAAGCCGAAGAGAAGCGCGCCCTTACCACTCAGAGTGGTGCTCCATGGGGTCTCGGTGCGATCTCACACAAGAAAGGTTCCACCACGAGCTACATCTATGACTCTACTATAGGCCAAGACACCTACGCCTATGTCATCGACAGTGGTACGTATATTCATTCACAGTGCACAACCATCGTATCCGCAACCTGCCCTGTGTTGCCACAGAATATACGATACAAAAGCAGATTTTTGGAAATCTCTCGCCGGCGTGGCGCGTAATTCTCCTGTAACTCCGCCATTGTATTGTATACCCTAAGGTACCACGGGGGGTAAGTGGGCTGGAAAGCGATGTTACAAGCTTTCGTCTCGCCGGCGAGATTGCAGATGCCCACTATCCATACCGCTCGAGCTCCTCACTGATGGCTCTCAGGTATTGTCACTACTCACACCCAATTTGGCGGCCGTGCTACTCGTGGATATAACGCAGCCGGTGGTGAGGATACCGACACCCTTGGCCATGGTACCCATGTCGCAGGTACAATTGGTGGCTCCACTTACGGTGTGGCGAAGAAGACGAACATCATCTCGGTTAAAGTATTTATAGGTAGAACGTCCAGCACATCCATCATCCTCGACGGTTTCGACTGGGCCGTAAACGACATTATATCCAAAGGCCGCAAGTCCCGTGCCGTCATCAACATGTCTCTCGGTGGCCAAGCATCTGACGTTTGGACGAGTGCCATCGCTGCATCCTACAAGCAAGGTGTGCTCTCTGTGGTCGCAGCCGGAAACGGTGATGACTCCGGCAACCCTCTCCCTGGTATGTAATTCCCGGCAACAGAGCAGTTATGTCTCGATCGGCTGCTGTATTACCAATTCCGGGGCAACAAAAATATATCTATGATAGCTGACTTTGTATCTCCACGTATAGTCTCAGGCCAATCTCCCGCCAACGCCCCGGACGCCATCACTGTCTCCGCAGTCGACTCTTCCTTCCGCATTGCTTCGTTCGCGAACTACGGTGGCGGTGTTGATGTCTTCGCTCCGGGCGTCAACATTGTGTCTTCCTACATTGGGGGAGACTCGGCGACTGCGAGCCTTAGCGGTACTTCCATGGCCACTCCCCATACAGTCGGCCTCGCGCTATACCTCATTGCGCTTGAGAACCTAACAACTCCGGCTGCGGTTACCAACCGTATCAAGGCTCTTGCTGTGACTGGCAAGGTCACCGGATCGCTGCGCGGTAGCCCCAACGTGTTCATCTACAACGGTAACGGTGCTTAAAGGAGCTTCCACAGAAAGTGAGACATTGAGGAGCCCTTGGCTTGGGAGCTGACTGGAGGTTCCGTGGAAGCATGGAGAAGCGTGCCCTAACCCGCAGTAGCCACACATAGGATACCCTAATGAGATATCAATATGCCGACGCTTTTCTTTAGTTCTTTCAAGGTCAAACTAGTGAGATCGGGGTGCGGGCTCAAGACGAGCGAGATGAGAATACAGACAATCCTTGATTGCGTGTTAGTCAAACGAGAGGAAGAGAGCAAGGCTGGTGGGCTTGAATCTCTCGGCATGCAGCGACAAACTTTAAACACAAACCAGTTGTGTAGCTTGGTATTTGACCACAAGGCATGCGAAGGTTGAAGGTTGCTAGGAGAAACCGCTCAACACTTGAACCCGTGGACCCACGTTTGTGACGCGCTTCAAGCTCGACCCAAAAGAGCTAGCGCTGGATCACCAAACCCCTACCCCCTGGTTGCCTTCCACCTATAATTCGTAACACCACACAGACTCAACTTGTCAACCAAATCCCGAAATCTTGCCACACACAGACCCACGTACCATCGATAACGACGCTATTCAGCCCACCATGGGCATCTTTCTCTCAACCACCCGCCGAACCCTTAACCTCCTCCTGCCATTCACACACCAAGACAGTCCGTTCTTCCAAGACCTCATCCACACTGGCGTACTCATCACAACCCTCTACTTCGCACCACAAATCGCAGAGTACTACAACACCCACTACGGCCCCGCGCCCGCACCCGCAGTAGACCCGCCCGATGCCCAACCAGTCGATGGCCAACACGATGGCCCCGCGCCCGTCGCTCCAGACGAAACCGCCCCCGTAGATGAAAACTGGGTGCTTCAAGACGACGACGACAACGAAGGCGGCGACATCGAGCCCCCGCCTCACGCACCGACCCCGCCGCCCGGCCACATCCACAACCCTCTGCAACCGCGAAACGACGCGTGGCAGAACGGCGACCCGGGTCCCGCGAATGCGAACGACCGCCCGCAGCCTACGCGCGCGAACCGCATCATCGGCGCCAAGAAGGCGAAGTCACTCGCGCGCCGCGACCAGCGGAGGGCATACCACGAGTTCCACCGCTCGCAGGCCGAACAGCGCCGCCTTGCTGAGGAAGCCGGCCGCGAAGAGCGCGAGGCTGCACTCGCGGCCGAGAAAGCTCGTCGCGCGGAGATCGAGCGCGAGATCGCGGAGGAGAAGCGCGAGAAGCAGACTCGCAAGCGCGAGGAAGAGAGGCGCGAGGCGGAGGAAGAGCTGCGACGGAGGGAGCGCGCGGTGGAGAAGGTGAAAAAGGAGGTCGTAAGGAAAGGCGCGGTGGATCTAGTGCATGTGGCGGTCGAGGAGGGGAAGGATAGGGTGTGGGTGGAGCGGTTGGTCAGGGCGAGCGGGATGATGGGTCAGATGGAGCGGGGCGGGGAGAAGGTAATGATTACGGAGGAGGGGTGGTTGGTTAGGATTGACGCGGCGCTTATGCGGACAGCGTATGCAGAGGCTGCTGCGTTCGGCGACTCGAGAGATGGCAAGGTCAGCTTTGCAAACTTTGGCGGGATCTTGGAGAAGGCTGTAAGGGCTAGGGCTCTGGCTTCGGGTTGAATATCGTATTGAGTGAAAGATGAGCATTGGCTGGCGTCTGGGTCGCATTTACATGGTATGGATAGGATGGCTTTTATACCCAGAATATGCCACCGAGTGGTATGATGTGAGGATTATGATCGAAACATTCTATGTGCATCTCGCCTTCACGAGTGGCCAAGGACATCGCAGTGAAAGACGCATTCATCATTGGATTCTGTCCACAAACGACCAGTTACAGGTGACGAGTTGTCGATGCGCTAAAAAGTGCTCAACAAAGACCACCGCACATTGGGACCTGAAGCTTCTTGTATCGCAATGTTCATTTTTGTCATGCAACCATGAAGGTGTCATTCGCCTAGGAGACCCGATACATGCCAAAGTCTTTCCGAGTCATATCGCCCAGGCAGGTCGCCCAGACCAGCCACATGAAAAACTCCTTGCCGTTCGGTTTGTAAACACCGCTGACATCCGTGCACTCCATGTCAAATCATCCATGAAGTAATCCTTTACCGATTGCTCTTCGCGACACGCTCCAACTCGTCCTTCTTCTTGATGGCATACGAGTTGCTGCTACCCTTGGCAGCGTTAATAAGCTCTTCAGCAAGGCACTCGGCAATGCTCTTGATGTTGCGGAAGGAGGCCTCGCGGGCACCGATGGTGAGGAGAGCGATGGCCTGGTTGACGCGGCGGAGAGGAGACACATCAACGGCCTGGCGACGGACGGTACCGGCGGAACCGATACGGGTGGAGTCTTCGCGGGGTCCGCAGTTGACGATGGCGTCAACGGCGACCTGAATGGGGTTCTGGTCGGTCATGATGTGAATCTGGGCAGAGTCAGCGCAATCCAGGTAAAACCCCGCGCCAACTGCGAGGGAAAGTAGGATGCGCGCAGCGAAAGACGTACAATCTCGAAAGCGTGGGCAACAATGCGCACAGCCATGAGCTTCTTGCCGTTGTTGCGGCCGTTCATCATGAGCGAGTTGGTGAGGCGCTCAATGATGGGGCATTGGGCCTTCCTGAATCGCTTGACAGCATATCGGCCGGCCGAGTGTGAGATGTAGACCGGAGAGCGGATTTGGATGTAGTCGCTGCACGCATCATGTTAGCCGCATTCCTCCCCCGCAATGGGCACTGATATGCCACCGAATGTGCCACAAAAGACCTCCAATATGGAAACCCGGGGATTGCGTACGTGAGGGAGATGTCCCGGATCTCAACGTCCTCGTAGCTCCACTTGTTGAACAGCTTGATGCTGCCAATCTCCTCGGTGACCTCCTTGGGCAGGATGGGGTAGCCGGAGGGGCTCTCGACCTCGACTTCGCCGTCAGACATGCTTGCGGTGTGCTGGGAGATGACTGGGTGCAGCGGGATGGGTGAGGTGTCGGGGTCTTGTCGTCGTGGTCGCTAGAGGAGTTGGACGCCGAAGATTTGTGTGTGCTCCAAAATGGCGGCCTCGCGTAACTAGCGCGGGCTTGGACTTGGCGAGCACGGACCCGCAACACCGAAAAAGCCAGGACATCGCGATGTGGTCGCTTACAACACAATTAATCCAACAAGATGGCCATGATCGAAATTGTTCTTCCGGGGGTTGACATGGGACGATCTCAAAAAATACCGCTACATGACCCACTTTCTCAGATATTGACATAATGAAGGAAGGCGTAGTGAAGGAATTCAATCATGCGCGAAGACCGTACTCAATCAGTGGTATATAGCGGATCAAGAAAAAGGAAATACAACGCGAGCAATACCAAACGCCGATGGAAAACTCCAGCGAGAAAGAGGCTGCCACGTTTCCAAACTCTTGCAATGCCGCTATCCAAGCCTTGCAGAACCAAAACCCATCACTGTACAAACTTGCAAGATAGAATCGACGAGACATGTCGGAGCTTCCCGTCCCTTTTCCTGTCATCGTTGAACCCTCGACACGGGCGCGCTGATGTCTCTGCGCTCCTTCACGCCCTCCATCATCTGCTTTCGAGGCGTGTCTTGGCCTGCGGCCATGCTCCTAGCACGTCCACGACGTTGCCTGATTGCTTCGAGCGCAGCTTCCCTATCGAAGGGTAGCTTATTCAGGCTAAGTTCACCTAGAACGGGCGTTTGTGTATTCGTGGGAGCATGGGCGACCGTTGAGGGCGTAAGAGGTTCGTTTTCGAATTGGACTGCAGACATCACTGGTGAGAAATGCAGCGGAATCGTAGTGGTGGTCGTGATGGTCCGAGTGAGGTATGGGGTCACCGGAGGTTCCAGAGCCTCCTCCTCCCCATGCGAGAGGGTTTCAGACTTGTTGTCCTCGTTTTCTTCCTCGTCCTCGTCGTCACTGTCCATGATAGCGTCTTCATGGGCGATAATGCTGGCCGTCTTCGCCTTGTTATCTTTAGTCTGAATACTAGCTCGAGACGGCGGACGGCGGGCGTCAAGAATCCATGGTGAAGCTTCCATGGCCAACACTGTGATCGCGGACAGTCTGAGCTGGGATGCATTGTCGGACGGAGCGGATTGAGTTGATGTTCCAACCTTCTGCGGCGAGGCGACGGAGTGGAAAGTGCCTGTTGTAGGTGAGAACATCACAGCTGGCTCGGGCATTGTACTGGTGGGACGGTTGATAATGACAGTATCGGAAGTCTGATCAAGTGTTCCTGCGCTCTGATCCTCCTTCAGCGTCTCTTCTTCCGGTGGCGTGAGTGGTCGATCAACGTCCGAGGACCCTTCGTTAAGGATGTCCTCCATACGTTCGTCGCCATGATCACTTGGTGGCGGGGTCATAGTGGGAACTGAAGCTTTAATAGCCTCAATGGTCGCGGCGTAGCTGTTGTCGTGTACGTAATGGGATCCTTTCGCGTCAGCAATGCGACAGGAGCAGCATCGGAACTGGCACTCCATCTTCATGAACTCAATCTGCTCCTGAGCGCGCTCGCGGAGACGCTTTTCCGTGGCGAGCTCTTGTTGGGCTAGCTTCAATTCCATGGCTGCCTTCTTCGGCGCCACATTCTCCTTGTCCTCCTCGTCTTGCTCCGGCGTCCGCTGCTTCCGCGGCGATCGAAGTGTTGAGCTAAAGTCATCATATTCGTCGCTCGTAGCTGTCGGAAGCGGAATGTGGCCCTCCGCAGCAATGCGCAACACTTCCTCCTCCTTCAAGCTGGTCTTGAGCGCGTTGCGTTCTGCCTCGACCAGCTTCAGCCTGTCCTTCAACGTTTGGACCTCCTCACCCAGCTGGGTCTCGACGGTGGTCGCCCTCAGGTCCAGCTTGTAGTACTCGTTCTTGTACTTCTCGGTTTCTTTAATCTGGAACTTCAGATCGGATTCGATGCGTGCCAGCGTCCTCTCGAGACCTTCGTTCTTGCCCTTGAGGATGGCCACCTGAGGTTTGACGCGGGCAACCTCGTCTTTGGCATCCTGCATGGCTTTCTTGTAGACATGGCCCTTAGTCATTGCTACTTCGAAGTTGCGGTTCATCTTTATCTGTTCTGCTGTCAGCTCTCGCGCAGGTCCAAGTCCGTACTACTCACCATCTTCGCGTCCCATTGCTCTTTGTGCTCCTCGACGCGCTTGAATGCATTCTCCCACTTGGCGATCGCATCGCGCGATTCCTTGCGACACTTGTCATGGAGCTCTCGCGGCACGCAGCTGTCGTGCTCCTGTGTCATTTTCCTCAACTCGTGCTCGAGCTCATCAACACGGGCTCGGTAGCGCTCCATCATCTGGAAATTGCGCTCCATCTTAGCCATATCGGCGGCGTGCTTTGTCTTCTGCTTCTGCAGAGCGACCATGTACTTTGCTTGGGCTTCTTTGAAGTCCTTAACCTCGAGGTTTTCAAACATGGCAGCGAGGCCCTGCACGGAGACATCCGAGTCGTTGCGACGGTGTTTGCGCAGCGGCGACGCGCGCAGGTCTGGCAGCGATGGCGATGCTGCTGAAGGGGAACCACACAGCGGCTTTGAGCTCGCTGCGCGCTCTGGGCTCGCTGCGAAGAGGGGCGTCGGCGGCGACATGGGAAATTTGGAGGGCGACGGCGGCGACGTGCCGCTCGAGCTTTCTGTGAGTTTCGCCAACTTGGCGGCGGTGGGGTGGATGGCTGCGGCGTGCAGGTCTAGTGGAGTGCGTAGTGTGCGTTTGTCTTGGGCGAGACGTATGCGCATGCAATGTACATGTGGTGCCAGTGGCAGTGGAAGCGGCGTGTTGGTGCGAGCTTTGGGGTAAACAAACGAACCGAGCCGCATCCCTGCCCCGGGCAACAGGCGACTGCTAACGTCATCCTGGCTCGAACCTTACCCGATGGCGTAAGGCGCAACCTGCATCCCGAAAAACGGATCGGGTGAACACCCAAATTGCTGCGCACAATGCCCTATATGTTTTCTGCAGCAACATAATCTATAAGCAACAGTAAAATCAAAAACTCGACCCCAATGTTGTGAATCTGTGAACCTGAATGCACGATTCGCGCGAAGAGTAGTCATAACGTTCAATAAACGGCACTGCTGGTTCGCATGTGGTAGGTACTTAGGTAAGCATCTTACCACCTTGCTCCGCATTTTCTCTACGACATACCGTAAAAGCACGCTATTCCACTATCACTACCCCCTTCGCTTCAGGAGTAGCGAAAGTCGGATTTTTTCGTACCGTACTATAGAACTACCTATAGTATTAAAATACTAAAAATAAACAGTTTATATCTTTTTCTATTATTTTTTATATTTATTTTTAAATTTTTTATACTACTACTTATATTATTAACACTTTGTTATTGTACCTGCCGCTTAATAAGTCGTCTATTAAGTTATTACTCTACTAGCTATAAAATTTAAAAAATCCTATATTTAATAGGCCCTAGTTATAGCGCCTCTGTTTTTATTTATTTATATTAAGTAAGGACGTAGCGTATATAAAGTTAATATAGCTCCTACGGATAAATATAAAGAAATATTATTAATACTTAGTTTAGAATAGTTTAAAAATATAATTATTTTTTAGTATAAAATACTCATTAAAATATAGTATAAAAAAAATATAATAAAAAAAATATAACTACTATAATCTATTAGTTACTTTTTTAGTTTTATTTTTATATAATAAAGATTATATTTATTTATATTTTTTCTTTTTTATTTATATACGTAGTATAGTGTTTAATTATAATAAATATTTTTATTTATTATTATAATTTTTTTTTACCTATAAATATAATAATAATACTAAGTACGCTAACCCTCTAGTCTATATATTTAGTCTATATAAATATACTAAAAACAAATATTTATATATATAAGCTATCTTTAAAGTTTTAAATATTAATTACTTATTATATTTCTATAAAAATTTTATTATTTTTTATTTATTACTTTTAATTAACGTATTTTATAAACTATATAAAGCCACAGTATAACGTAATAATAAAAATTTAATAAATACTAAATAGATTATATAATACTATTAAGGCTATATATAAGAAGTATAAATTTTAAATTCTTAAAAGTTATATTTCTTTCTTTTAGTAAAGGTAAAATATATTACTAAATATAGTAACGCTTCGCTTATACTTTAATTATATATTTATAGATTAGTAATTACTTATAATTATTTTTAAGATTATTAATAATTATTACTTATAATTATATATAACGTAATTAGTCTAGAGAGTTATTAGATATATAAACTTTAGAACTAAAAAGAGTTATTAAACTATTATCTAAAGTTTATATAACTAAATATCTAGCTTTTAAGTAAGTTTAGCTATTCGTTCTATACTTTATACTATATTATTAATTTTTACTTAAAGGTCTTCTACTATATTATATCTTTATAGGTCTATTTTATTTTTAAAACGTTTTATTACTATACTAATTTTAGCTAGATTACTGCTTATTATACTATCTATTATACTAACCGCTTTTAGTAGCAGCAATACTCTAAATAAAAATAAAATTTAAAGTAAACTAAAATATAATTCTTATATTTATATATAGCTTATTTATAAATTCTATACTAACCTACGCGTACGTAACCTTCTAGTAAAAAATAGCCTTTTTAAGTATATTATTCTTAACTATTTTAAAGTCTTTTTTAATATACTACTATTCTATATAAATAGATTCTGGGTTAATAAAATAAAAGCTTTATAAAAGTAGATAGTTAATAAAAAAAACTAAGAGACTTAGCGTAGTTAAAACTAGAGATAATAAAGTAATTTAAAGAGTAGACTAATAAAATAAAATAAATCTATTAGTACGCTTATAAAATCTAAAAAAAAAAAAAAAAAAACTAAGTAATATAAACTTTAAAGAGTTCTACTAGAGTACGGGAGTTAGATAAGTATACGCTTTTAATTTTATTTAGTAAGTATTACTAACTAAGTAGTAGGTATTCTTCTTTTTATTTACTTATAGGTAGTATAGATACTAATAATAATAGATATAGTTTTTTTTATTTTATAAGACTACTAAGTAAGCTAGGTATATATATAATTTACTTTAGCAGATCTTTATAGTATTATTATTTTAGTAAAGAATTTAATAGATACTATAAAGACTTAGTATAAAATTAAGTAAAAAAATATTACTTTAAATTATATAATAAGTTTATAATAATATTATTAGTATATAATATTAGTAAGCGGGGTAAAACGTAATAAAAATAAAATATAAAAGAATAAATAAATATTTAATACTCTTACTTAGGAGTATTATTTATTACTTTATAGGCTTTATAATTATACTAATTACGTTTTTACTTTTATTTTTATTTTTACTTTTACTATAGCCTTTACCTTTATATTTATATTTTATATACTAGAGAGTACCTATCGTATTTATAAAATATTTATTTTATTTATTAACTGTACTATAAACTATATATTATATATATTTCTATATATATTACTCCTAGTATTATAAAGTTTTTATATATACTTATTATTATTATTACTACTATTATTATCACTACTAACCTAATATTAATACTAGCTAATAACTACTATAGTACCCTATTAGTTACATTTTTAACTTTATTTTTATATAAAATAGAAGTTATATTAATTTTTCTTACTTTTTACTATTTCTATATAGGTAGTATAGTATTTAATAATAGTTAATATTTTTATTTATAATTATAAATTCTTTTTTACCTATAGAGTTAACTATAAAGCTAAGTACGTTTATTTACTAGTTTATTTATTTAATTTACGTACTAAATATATCTATATATATAGACCCTCTTATAACTTTTAAATATTAACTACTATTAGTATTTCTATTTTTACTTATAAAAGGCTTTACTATTTTTTTATCTATTACTCTATAGGCTATACGCTTAAGACGTTTTTATTTCTACTTTTACTACTATTTTTACCTTTACTCTATTCTTTACGCTAGAAAGTATATACTATATTTATAAAATACTTATTTTACTTATTTACTCTACTATAAACTATATATTATTTTTTTTATTTTTAGTACTATTAACTTCTTATATATATATATATATATTATTATATTATAATTATAATTATAATCTTTATAATAATATTAATATAGGTTAGTAATTTTAATAAGATAACGTCCCTATATATAAAACTACAGACGTTGTAATTTAGTTTAAAAATAATAAAATTAACCTATTTTCTTATCTAGTCTATAGTCCTGATTCAGCCCCTATAAAAAATATATAGGGTTATTTAAAATAAGGCCTAAATAAAAATAAAAAAGCTAATTTAGGGGTAGAATCTAGTTTAAAAAGTATAGAGACCTTTAAAAAAATTATTATAAAAGAGTAGAATAAAATACTATAAACAGTTATTAATAACTATATTTTATTTCTTCCTAACCGTTATAAGGTAGTTGTAAAAACTAAAGGCTACTATACTAAGTACTAGTAATTTGTTATTACTAGTTTATTATTATAAATTTAAAAAAGTAACTTGTATATATAATTATATAAATAATATATAAATATATAATATATTTATATATATATATTTATATACTAATTAAATAAATAGTGTAGCTGTGGTAGCTCGGGGTGACGAAAAGGGGTTTTAAAAAAGGAGAAGTATATATATACCTTTATACTTAATGTGTCGAAAAAGCTATAAATATATAAAAATAATTTATATACTTATATATTATAGATACTATTATAATATCTATAAACATTAGCAAATTTTACAGCTTAAATAAAAAGTTATAATAGTCTAGAGAAGGATTCTAAAAAAGTTTTAATTTTACTAATTTTTAATTACTCCTAAGCTGCTTAGTAAGCAGCCCCTAAGTAGGTAAATATATTATACTAGTCTTTCTCTTTAAAGCTATATTTTTCTCGTATTTTTAGGCTTACTAATTAAAATATTATATAATTTTTAAAAAGGTACCTTTTTTAATTAGACTTATTTTTATTTACCTTTCTATAGAGTATAAGTAAAGTATTACTATATATAGTAGGGTACTATAATTCTTACTATAGGGGGGTGCAATAAAAAAAAGGTACTTAAAAAATTATTTTTTTTTATATTTATATAACTTTTCAATTAGTAAGCTAAAAAAATATTAAAAAAAAATAGCGTTTTAAAGAAAAAGATTAGTAGACTCTACTTACCTTACAAAGGGCTGCTTGCTAAGTGGTTTAGAAATAGTAAAAAATTAGTAAATATAAATAATTTTTAGAATCCTACTTTAGACTATTATAACTTTTAATATAAAATATAAAATAAGTGTATTATTGTATATATTATAGAAGATATTTAATAAAGGTATATATATACTGCTCCTTTTTTAAAACTGCTTTTAGTTGCCCCGAGCCACTATAGCTATACTATATATTTAATTAGAATATAAATATATATATAGTTAATACTATATATTATTAGTATATAGATTCTTATTATATTTTTATATATTTATTATATAATTATTAATAAAAGTTAAATTTTTAAATATATTACTAGTACTTAGTATAGTAGTCGTTAGTTTTTATAACTATTTAATAATAGTTAGGGAGGAATAATATATAGTTATTAATAACTATTTATAGTATATTATTTTACTTCTCTATAATAGCTTTTTTAAAAAAACTCTATACCTTTTAAACTTAATCCTATATCTAAATTAGTCTTTTTATTTTTATTTAGTCTAGATTTTAAATAATCCTATATATTTTTTATAGGGTTTGAATTACCGGTCTCGACAGAGACCTAGAGATTTTAAAGGTATAATAAGATTATTAATATAGAATATTTTATTTTATTTACTTATATACTAAGCTATTTATTTTTATTACTTTAGATCTGCTAGCTATTATCTCCTTATAGTCCTTATAGCCTAATTTAAATTTTTTTTTTAATATTTAGGCCTTGCGCACCTACTGCGCTCTTATAATAGTATATACCTATAGCTCTATAATATATCTAGGGTTATTTAGCCTACTCTTATATAAAGCCTTTAAGTTATTTTACTGCCTTTATATAAAGTCTTTATTTAATTATAAAAGTTCTATAAGTTATTAGTCTTAGTAATAAACTTACCAGAATAGTAGTAGTTATATTTAAAATAGTTATTATATACTACTTTATATTTTAAGTATTTAGTAGGTGTCTAAAAGTACTAGTAATATTAGTTTTTTATTTAATTTATAAGGCGTTCTATCTTATTATCTATACCTTAATTAAATTTTTAGCTTCTTAGTAATAGTTACTATATATATACGCTGTTTTTTAGTTATACTAGGTATACTATTATATAGTATTAGACTAAAGACAGCGTAAGTATTGTCTATATTACCCTACGCTAGTTATAGGAAGTTAGTTATTATAATTTTAACTTTTTTATTATTTTCTTTTACTTACTTTATTTAAGTTTAGTAAAGTATATATATATACTTTATAGCGTACGCTATAAACTATTTATATATATATTATTATAAGCTATTTTACGGTATATTAGAAATATATATATTAGTTATTAAGTACTGCCGTAATATATACTATAAATAAATATTTTCTTATATCTCTTTTTTTATAAATGCCTACTCGGTATTAGTTATTATAGTAAATATATAAGTATAAGTTACTATAGAGTAATAAATTACACTAAGCTATAATACTATTAAATACTATTAAATAGTTATTACGTACCTATCTTAGTATAATACCTTTTTTAATTAAACTTAATATAGTACTTTTAAAAACTAGTTATTAAGTTTTATAGTATATATATTTATATACTAATTGAACAAATAGTGTGGCTGTAGTGGCTTAGGGCGACTAAAAGAGGTTTTAAAAAAGGAGGAGTATGTGTATGCCTTTATTTTATAGTATATATAGTACTTTTCTTCCTAATTAAGTAGTTACTAATAGTAACTTTATTATATATATATAAAAAAAAAAGGGGGTTAAATTAGAGCTATAGGCTAGGTAAAGATAAAGTTTAATTTTATTATTTTTAAACTATATATATATATTTGTATATTAATTAAATAAAAGAGTGTGGCTGCGGTAGCTGTGTAGGCGACTAAAAGGGGTTTTAAAAAAGGAGGAGTATATATATACCTTTATACTCAATGTGTCGAAAAAGTTTTAAAACTATATTAAAACGTCTATAGTTTTATAAATTAGGAAGTTATTTTATTATAATTACTAATCTAAATTAATATTAATATAATGATTATAATTATGTATATTTATATATTAATTAAATAAATAAATATAGCTATAGTAGTTGTATAGGCCACTAAAAAATATTTTAAAAAAAAGAAAAGTATATGTATATCTTTATACTTAGTGTATTAAAAAAATTAAGTAAGGCTAGATTAAATAAAGTATAGCGTTGCGCTAGCGCGCTTAGTACGCCCCCCTAAAAAAATATTAAATTAAAAAACTCTAATATAAAAACTCTAGTACAGATACTATATTATTTTTTAAAAAAAAGATATATAAAGTACCGCTTATGTATCTCTTCTTTATTTTTTTTATAGTTAATACAGCCAAATATTCTAAACTATTTATTAAAGAAAATATATTTTCTAAAATATTCTTTAATAGTAAAGATATATACCGGAGTTTTATATATTATAGCTATACTTACCTTTAATATATAGCTATTCCTACTCTTTTCTTAGCTAATATTATACTTATTTAAGTTAATCTTAACACGCCTACTATATTTAATATATAAACTATCCCCGCTATATCCTACCTATTTAGTAATATATAATAAGAAGTTCTTAATACTACTAAGCATTCTATATACGGCGTAATCGTTTAGTTTTTTAAATTAAATATTTATTAATATTAAGAAATTTTAGATAATAAGACATATAGTAATAAAATAAATAGTAATAAAATAAACAGAATTATAACGCTATTAATAATAAAAATAATAGAATTTAAAAACCTAAAGTTAGTTATATTAACTAATATAAAAGCGACAGCGTTAATAAAGATAAATAAAAAAACTAAAGTAGGCGTAGTACTATACTAGTAATAAATATAAAATTAGCGCGTTAATATTAAGTTCGTAATAGAAATACGTAGTCTAAAATATATAATATAGCTGCGTAAAGTACTACTAGGGGTACTAGTAAAAAAAATAAAAATATTCTAAGCGTAGAGCCTATAAAGTAATAGGTAAAAAATAGTAAAGCTTTTATAGAGATACTAGAGGTAATTAATATTTAAAAGTATTTAGAGGGGCCTATATATAATATATATTTTTTCTTTAGTACGTAGACTAAGTACGCGGGCTAGCGGGTAGGTATACTTAATTATTATAGTAATTATTATAGGTAAAGAAGGATTTATAATTATAAAAAAAATATTAACTATTATTAAACGCTATACTACCTATATATATAGGTAGAGTAAAAAATAATAAATATAAATACAACTTCTATTTTATGTAAAAATAAAATTAAAAAAGTAACTAATAGGTTATAATAGCAGTTGTCGGCTATATTATATTTATATATTAATTAAATAAAAAGTGTAGCTATAGTAGCTTAGGGCGACTAAAAAGAATTTAAAAAAGAAGGAGTATATATATATTTTTATATATATATTATTATATTAATAAAATTAGAGGTAAAATTTTATATTAAAACTTACTCTTTTTTATATTTAGTTTAACTTTAGGTATAAGGACTTTATTTATATAATCCTTATTAGTATAAGAAATATAAAAATTTAGTATTTTAATAAATACTAAATTACTTTTACCTTCTACCTAAATTATATTCTAAACTTATAGAGTAAGGTCTCGGCCTATAAAATAATTAATATAATTAATATTAAAATACTAAAATTAAAACTTAAAAATATATAAAAAGTTATATATTTTAATATTTTAAAAAACTAACATAATCTACTTTATAATTAGCTAATAGCTAATACTCTTTTAATTTTTTAATTACCCCTTTTTGTTTAATATTCCCTTTTAACTTTACCTATTTGTACAGGGGGAAAAAAACATAAAGAGTACTTAAATAAGTTAGCTTTTTTAAAGTTATATAACTTTATAATTAATAAGTCTAGAAATACAAAAAAAATACCGTTTTAAAAAGAAAGACTAGTAGATTTCTTTTACCCTATTAGGGGCTGCTTACTAAGGGGTATAGGGGTAGTAAAAAATTAGTAAATATAAAAAATTTTTAGGATCCTACTTTAAGTTAGTACAACTTTTTATTTAAGGTATAAAATTAGCTTATTTTTATATATATAATAATAGAGACTAAGTTTTATTAGTATATTAAATATTTTTATATATTTTTATATTAATTATATAATTATATATAAAAGTTACTTTTTTATATTTTTAATAATAAACTAGTAAATAATAAATTACTAGTATTTAGTATCGTAGCCTTTAGCTTTTATAATTACTTTATAATAGTTAGGAAAATATAAATTATAATTATTAATAACTTTTTATAGTATATTCTACTACTTTTTATTAATAACTTTTTTAAATGTCTCTATACTATTTTTTTTTAAAAAAAATAAGCCTTTTAATAAAGGCTACTTAACTATTTAAAAAAAGTGTTAGGATAACTATACTCTACTTATATAAAGTAATAGTTATCTGTAATATTATAATATATAAAAAATAGTATAAAATAATAAATAATCATAGTTATATTTTAATATTATCTTCTTCTTCTTTACTATCTATATAATAGCTAGATAAAGTTTCTACTTACTAGTATAAATTATATAATTATATAATTATAGTTATATAATCTATACGCCCTATGTTACTAATAAATTTATTTAAGCTAATTACTCTATATATACTAGTAACTCTTCTTTTTATAGTAATACTATATAAATATTTTATTTTTTTATATTTTATTTTACTTTTTTATATAAGTATCTCTCTAGCCGGCACTTATTTATTTAGTTATTATTATCCTTCTTGTTAAACTATCTCTTTATTATTATTATTAGCAAGTTAGTTATATAACTATTAGAAGTTTAGCTCTAGTAGCTGTCTAATAGTTACTTTTAAAATTATAAAAATATAACTAACTACGCCTACTAATCGACGTAATATTTTAAGCGCTGTTACTTATATTTATTACTCTCTATATCTTATAAGCTTTTATATTTCTAAATATACTAATCCTATATAGCTGTCTATAGTTTTAGTTACTTTTTACTCTTTGCCCTTCGCGCTTTACGCTTAGTATTTAAAATAAAAATAATTTTTTTTATATTAGTATACCGCGCAGAACCTCCCGTATTTAAAATTTAATTATTAGCTTATATAGGAACTCTTAGTCCTTTAATAATAATAATAAATTATTATTAATTTAGTTTCTAATCCTTTAGAGCTTATAAAACTATTTTAATAAATTTTACCTATTTTCTACTACTTTTAGGTATTATTATACTGTCTACTACAGCTTAGCTAAATAGAGCGCTTATATAATATTAATATAAAAAACTTCTTCTTTCTTTTAATATAATTAAGTATAAATAAAATCCCGATAGTCTAAATACTATAAAATAATTATTTTTTAGATATCTTTAATATACGTCTTAGCGGTAGTTTTATAATTATTAATTTTATTTAATCTATCTAAATAAATAGGATAAGCTTCTAGCTTAATCTTATTCTTAGTAGAATTAAATTTAATATAAAAATTAAGTATTAGTACTTCTAGTTTTTAGTTAACTATTACTAAATAACAGTTTACCCGTAATAGTATTATATATATATAAAATATTTATTTTAAATAATTTCTTTTAGCTGCTGCGATAATAAGATAACTTATAATAATAAAAATAGTTATAAAAAAGGTAACGCGTATAAGGTAGTTATAACCTATCTTATAGTATACTACTCCTAATATAGTATTTTTACTAAACTTTATTATCTTCTTTATTAGTTTTTTTTTTATTAGGAGCGTACGTGCTACTATTAGCTATATATAGCTAGTAGCTAGTAGCTTAATTAGCCTTAGCGCGGCGCCTTTATTATCTCTCTTTTTATACGCCTCCTCGTACCCGTATATATAATAAAAGTATATATATCTTTATACTATTACTTTACTTTTAGGCTAGCCTACGTCCTTTTTAACTTATTTTTAATAATTGTTTAGTATCTCTCTATCTTAATATATTTTTATATAACTAAATTATAGTCTATTATTTACGCGTTATATAATAATAAAAAGTAAAATAGTATAGTATACTACTACTTATTAATTAAAATTATAGTAAACTAAAATAAAAAATTAATAACTTTATATATTACGTAAAAGTAAAGAGTAAAATTATAATAAATAAAAGTAAAAAGTTATTATATAATAATTAAAAAGGGCCGGTCTAAAGCTATATAGAATAATAGTATATAAAAAAAAACTTTTTTTTTATAATATTTTTTTTTTTTATCTATTATTATTTTTATATATAGTTTTAGATAATTTTTTTTTTTTTTTAGCTATTTTTTTTTTATATAGAGTTAACCTCTAATAAAACTTTTAAAATAGTTTTAGTTTTATATAAATAGTAGTAGCTATAATTATAATAAATTATAATTATATCCGGCTTTACTTTTATATAAACTTTTATATTTAATAGTTAAATCTAGATTACTATTTTTACTAAAATAGCTACTAATAGGGTATTTTTATTAGTTTTTTATATTAATATATATATATATCCCTATATAATTCTTTCTATATAATAATATTTTATAAAATAATAAGTATATAATATACTAACTACTTTTATATAATATAAATATTATTTTACCTAATAATACTAACTTAACTCTTTTTATTATAAAAATTATTTACTATAAAGACTATTTTTATACGCTTTTAGTATAGTTACGTAAAATACTAAAACTATAATTATATATATAAAAGTATAGTAATAATACTAGACTTTTACCCTTTATAAAATATTATATTTTAGTAGTATTTTAAAGTAATACGTATAGTTTTTATATATAGTAATTATATAGGGCCTATTATAATTATTATATTTAAAGTATATAGATATTTTTTTTATTTTTTTTTTATTTTTCTTTTATTTTTTCTTTATTAATATAGAGGAGGATTAGGGATATATAAAAAAAATAAAAAGTTTTTTTTTATTTTTTTTAAATATAATATTTTAAAAATTTTCCTTTTAACCTTCGTACGATAAAGTAAAAACATGTAATATATAAAAAAAAATATACTAAAAAGTAATTTATACGATAGAGGATATCTAATTTAAAATATAAAAAAATATATAAAATACTTTATTAGGCCTCTTATATAGGCTTTAGTTTATTAACTAAAACTTTAATACTATAAAAAAGAGTATTAAAAAATACTAGTTATATAAGGGAACTATTTAGTTTATTCTTTATAAAAATATTTATAAAAAATTTTTTTTTTACTATTTATTACTGTACGTATTAAGTTATTTAATAAATAAATTATTTTAAATATTTAAATTCTTTATCTAGTATTATAACTTAGTTTAGTTTTTAAGTATTTATATAGAGATAATATATTTTTAAATATATTTTTTTTATAATAAATTTAGATTTATCTTTATTATACGCTTCTTATCTTTTTTTATAAAAAAAGTTTTTTTTTATACTATTTATATTATCTAGTTTATATAATATATAATTAATTATATAATTTTAGCTTATATTACTAGTACGTTTATATAAAATAGTTTAGCTTTAAAAAAAGTTATCCTTATCTTTTATACGGATAAGCGTTTAATAAAGTATATAATTTAATATGCTTTCTTTTATTTATAAATATAGGGAAGAGTTATATAATATATAAAATTATTTTTATATAGTATAGATTTAATAATAATTTAATCTCTCTATATACTTTTACTAATTTATAGTAGATAATAAAATCTAATTAACTACTAGTAATAAAATAGTTAAATAATTTAATTAATCTACTAATATAGTAGATAAAAAAATCTAATTAATTATTAGTAATAGAGTAGTTAAATAAATTAATTAACTAACTACTAATTAGTATTAGAATAACTATATTTTATTTATATAAAGTAATAGTTATCTATAATATTATAGTAAATAGGAAATAGTATAAAATAATAAATAATAATAATTATATTTTAATATTATTTTCTATTTCTTTACTATTTATATAATAGCTGAATAAAGTTTCTACTTACTAGTATAGATTATATAATTATATAATTATAGTTATATAATCTATACGCTCCGTATTACTAATAAATTTATTTAGATTAACTACTCTATATATAGAAAGTACTTTATCTCTTAAGTAAACTAATAATCGGCTCATTAAGTAACTAACTAATATATATTCTAGGTTATATTACTAAATATAGTTATATTAAACTACTAATCTATTCTCTAATTAGGCCTAGTTCGCTATACTAAGCCTATTTAGGAATAGATTTTTATCTCGTCTAACTTTAGATAGTAATTTAGCCTAAAATACCTCTAAATATAATATATTCCGTACTAGGGATTTTAGCTTCCTGTAGTCTTATATTAATTTCTTAGTAGTGCCCCGTACTTCTAAAAATTCTGCTTTTTACTAGTAAAGTAGGCGCATTTAAAGAATACTATAATAAGAAGAGGAATCGAACCCCTAATGCAAAGAATAACGACGAAAATTTAAAGAAAATTCGCGAACCTAAGATATTTCTAGGCACTTGCCTACTGTGCCACCCCACCCTCTATACTATTTAAACTAAATCCTACACCTAAATTAACTATATTAATATTATTTAGCCTTAATTTTAATAAACTCTATATATTTTCTATAGGGGCTAAATTAGGGCTATAGGCTAGGTAAAAAAAATAGGTTAATTTTATTATTTTTAAACTAAGTTAAAACGTCTATAGTTTTATAAATAGGAATGTTATCTTATTAAAATTACTAACCTATATTAATATTATTAGAAAGATTATAATTATAATATAATATAATTATAATATATATATATATATTATTATATTATTAAAAAAAGGAGTAAAAATATATTATAACACTTACCCCTTTTTATACTTAGTTTAACCTTAGGTATAAGGACTTTATTTATATAGTCTTTACTAGTAAAAAAAGTAAAAGAATTAAGTATTTTAATAAATACTAAATTACTTCTACCTTCTACCTAAATTATACTTCAAATTTATAGAGTAAGATTTTATACTATAAAATAATTAATATAATTAATATTAAAAAACCAAAACTATAACTTAAAAATATATAAATAGTTATATATTTTAATATTATAAAAAATTAAAATAACTTACTTTATAATTAGCTAATAGCTAGGTCTCTTCTAACTCTATTATTACTCCTTTTTTTATAATATTTTTTATTTTACTATCCCCTTTATATTACTAACTTATTAGAAAATATTTTTTTTTTAAATTTATATTTTTAATATTTTTAATATTATCTTTAGTATATTTTAATCTTTTTTTAGTATTTTCTTTATTGAGTATGAAGGCATGCATATACTCCTCCTTTTTTGAAACCCCTTTTGGTCGCCCCGAGCCACCACAGCCACACTATTTGTTCGATTAGTATACAAATATATAGTATTTTCTTTATTAATTATTAATTTTTTTTTACTTATATTAATAGAATAGTTCTTATCTTTTAAAAAAAATTTATAAAGTCCTTATTATAATATTTAGACTATTTTTTATTAATATTCTTTTATTTTCATTTTTAGGACTTCTAGTTAAGTCTCTATTAATAACTTTTTTTTCTCTTAGAGTTATCTTTAAGAGTTAACTATATTTAATTTTATTTATATTATAATTATTCTTTTCTTTATTTTTAATACGTTAGATAGTATTATAAATAGTCTTTTTAGACTTTTTTAAAGTAGAAATAATTATAAAAATAAAAATATTTACTTTTAAAAATAAGTTGATTTTAAATTTAAGTTTTAAAATGTCTGGCACTATTTTAAGGAAATAGGAATCTAGATTTATAAAAATAAAAAAATATTATAATATACTATAAAACTAAGAATATATTATATAAGTAGTAATTATATAAGCCTTAGCAAAACTTTTATAATTAATATAATTTTATTATTAGATTACTAATATATTTTAAAATCTAGTTACGTAACCTATACTAAGCCTAAAAGAGTATAGTTAAAATTTTAGTTAAATATATTTACTAACTAAAAAGTTCTAGAAATCTAAAAAAGGAGTTAAAAAAATTATTATATTTAGGTAATTTTAATTTATTATAGGTAATAAATATAACGTAGGTAAAATCCTAGTAATAGTTTCCCTAATTTTCTTGTTAAAACGGTATTTTTCTCGTATTTTTAGGCTTAGTAATTAATTTTATATAATGTTTTAAAAATAATAACTTTTTTTAGTACTCTTTATTTTTTTTACCCCCCTGTATTACTAACTTATTAGAAAATATAATATTTTTTTAATATATATTTTTTATATTTTCTTTAGCGTATTTTAATTATTTATTTAAAGTTTTATTTATTTATTAGAGGTTTTTTAGTACTTATATTAATAGAATACTTTTTTTCTTTTAATATTTTTTTTTAAGATCTTTTTTTAATATTTAGACTATTTTCTATTAATAGATATTTATTCTCTTTTTTAGGACTTTTAGTTAAGTTTCTATTAATAACTCTTTTATCTCTTAAAATTAACTTTAAAACTCGATCTTTTTTAGACTTATTTATATTATAATTATTTTTTACTTTATAATTAATACGTTAGATAGTATTATAAATAGTCTTTTAAGGCTTTTTTACAGTAGAAATAATTATAAAAATAATAATATTTACTTTTAAAAGTAAATTAACTTTAGAGTTAAATTTTAAAAAATTTAGCACTATTGTAAGAAAATAAGAGTCTAGGTTTATAAAATTAAAAAAATATTATAATATACTATAATCTTAGTAATATATTACGTAAGTAGTAATTATATATATATAAGCTAAACTTTTAATAATAATATACTTTTATTATTAAATTACTAATATACTTTAAAAATATAGTTATATAATTTAGAGTAGGCCTAAAAGGGTATAGTTAAAATTTTAGTTAAATATATTTACGAACTAAAAAGTTATAAAAATATAAAATACGGGTTAAATAATTACTATATATACGTAATTAATAAGTAACATATAAAATTAGTATAATATTCCCTATAATTCTCTCTTTATAATAGTATTATTTATATATATAGAGTAGTTAAACTAAATAGATTTACTAGTAATACGGAGCGTATAAATTATATAACTATAATTATATAATTATATAATCTATACTAGCGTGCGGAATCCCTATTTAGCTATTATATAAATAGTAAAAAGGAAGAGAGAATATAATTAAAATATAATTATTATTATTTATTATTTTATACTATTTTTTATTTACTATAATATTATAGACGACTATTACTCTATATAAGTAAAGTATAGTTATTTTAATACTAATTAGTAGTTAGTTAATAAATTTATTTAACTACTTTATTACTAATAATTAATTAGATTTCTTTATCTATTATATAAGTAGATTAATTAAATTATTTAACTATTTTATTATTAGTAATTAATTAGATTTCTTTATATACTATAAATTAGTAAGGATATATAGAGAGGTTAAGGTATTATTAAATTTATATTATATAAAAATATTTTTATATATTATATAATTTTTTTTTATATTTATAAATAGAGAAAAGTATATTAAATATATTTTATTAAACGCTTATCTATATAAATAATAAGGAGAACTTTTTTTAAAACTAAATTATTTTATATAAATATATTAGTACTGTAAATTAAAACTATATAATTAATTATATATTATATAAGCCGGATTATATAATAATATTAAAAAAAATTTTCTTTATAAAAAAAGGTAAAAAGTATATAATAAAAATAGATCTAAAGTTATTATAAAAAAAATATACTGAAAAATATTATATTTTTATATAAATACTTAAAAACTAAACTAAGTTTTAATACTAAATAGAGAATTTAAATATTTAAAATAATTTATTTACTAAATAACTTAATACGTATAGTAATAGATAATAATAAAAAAATAATTTTATAAATACTTTTATAAAGAGTAAACTAAATAGTTCTTTTATATAATTAAGCTTATATAAAAAGCCTAATAAAATATTTTATATATTTTTTATATTTTTTAAATTAGATATCCCTTATTATATAAATTATTTTTTAGTATATTTTTTTTTATATATTATATTCTTTTACTTTATCGTACGAAGGTTAAAAGGAAAATTTTTAAAATATTATACTTAAAAAAAAAAAAATAAAAAAAAAATTAAATATAATATTTATATTAGACTTTGTATAACTACTATATATAAAATTTATATATATTATTCTAAAATACTACTAAAGTATAATACTTTATAAAAAGTAAAATCTTAATATTACTACTATACTTTTATATATATAATTATAATTTCAAAATTCTACGTAACTATATTAAAAGTATATAAAAATAGTATTTATAGTAAATAATTTTTATAGTAAAAAGAATTAAATTAATATTATTAAGTAAAATAATATTTATATTATATAAGGGTAACTAGTATACTATATATTTATTATTTTATAAAATATTACTATATAAAAAGAATTATACAGGGATATATATATATATTAATATAAAAAATTAATAAAAATACTCTATTAATAACTATTTTAGTAGGAATAGTAACCTAAATATAATTATTAAATATAAAAGCTTATATAAAGATAAAACTAAATATAATTATAATATATTATAATTATAGCTACTACTATTTATATAAAATAAAAACTATTTTAAAAGTTTTATTAGAAGTTAACTTTATATAAAAAAAATAGCTAAAAAGTTAAAAAAAAATAATATCTAAAACTACGTACGGAGATAATAATAGGTAAAATTAAAAAAAAAAATATTATAAAGAGAAAAAGCTCTTTTTTATATATTATTATCTCGTATAGCTTTAGACCGGCTCTTTTTAACTATTATATAATAATTTCTTACTTTTATTTATTATAATTTTACTCTTTATTTTTACGTAAGATATAAAGTTATTAATTTTTTATTTTAGTTTACTATAATTTTAATTAATAAATAGTAATATACTATATTATTTTACTTTTTATTATTATATAACGCGTAAATAATAAACTATAATTTAATTATATAAAAATATATTAAGATAAAAAGATACTTATATAGAAAAAAAAACTAATTATTTATATATAAAAAGAGATATAAAGAAATAGAGTATTTATATAATATTACTATAAAAAAAAAGTTACTAGTATATATAAAGTAATTAAACTAAATAAATTTACTAGTAATACGGAGCGTATAAATTATATAATTATAATTATATAATTATATAATCTATACTAGTATACAGAACTCCTATTTAGTTATTATATAAATAGTAAAAAGAAAAAGAGA
This sequence comes from Pleoardoris graminearum, assembly GCA_030770415.1. Lineage (NCBI taxonomy): Eukaryota > Fungi > Ascomycota > Dothideomycetes > Pleosporales > Didymosphaeriaceae > Pleoardoris > Pleoardoris graminearum. The sequence goes on from JASEKS010000240.1 coordinate 157,254, forward strand.
ATATAATTAAGATATAATTATTATTATTTATTATTTTATACTATTTTCTATTTACTATAATATTACAGACGACTATTACTCCGTATAAATAGAGTATAGTTATTTTAATAATTTACGTATTTTTAGTCTTAGTATTTAATTTTATATAATTTTTTAAAAGAGGTAACTTTTTTAAGTATTCTTTTTTTATTACACCCCCCTGTAAAAGGACAAAGTAAAACTTTTAAGAATTTAAAATTTATACTACTCGTATATAATAGTATATAAGCTATTTAATATTTATTAAGTTTTTATTATTACTTTATACTACGGCTTTATAAAGCTCGCGAAGTACGTTAAATAATTACTTTTAAATAAAATAGTAGTAAAACTCTTAACTTAAATATATATATTTATATACTAATCGAACAAATAGTGTGGCTGTGGTGGCTCAGGGCGACCAAAAGGGGTTTTAAAAAGGAGGAGTATATGTATGCCTTTATTAACTTAATTATAATAGAGTAAATTTATTAGATTTTAATAGTATTTAAAAATAAGTTTATTATATTATAAAAAAAAATTTTTTTTCTATTTTATTTTAACTACTTTTTCTCTTTATACTTACGCTATTATATAGTATTTTATTTATTACATACACGGTTTAGCACTTAATAGAGTTCCCTTACTACGTTCGTACCCCTGGATCGTCGTTTAGGCGTACTTATTACTTTTCGATATAGTATTTTATTTATACGTATAGGTATTTTATAATTATATTTATATATTATTATATAGCTCTACTTATTTATTATATTTACTATTTAATATATAGTTATTTTTTATTATTATAAGGATTTTTTTATTAGTTTTTATATTATATAGCTATGTTTCTATTAAAGTAATAATTATAATTTTAGTCTTTAATCTAGAACTAATAAAATTATTTTAGATATATAGTAGAGTAAAAAAATATTATTATTATTTATAAGTATAGTTTAGATTAGTATTTATAATAAAATACTTAGGGTTTTTAAAATTTGTAGAATCTTTTAATATTATAATTATATATATTAATAATATTACATATAATAATAGTTAGAATTATAGTTATATTAGTATAGTATATATATATATATATATTTATATACTAATTAAATAAATAGTGTAGCTGTAGTGGCTCGGGACAACTAAAAGGAGTTTTAAAAAAGAAGGAGTATATATATACTATTATACTTAATATGTCGAAAAGGTTAGGTAAGGCTAGGTTAAAAAATTAGTATAGTATATACTTTTCTATTTCTACTATATAATTATAGTTTAGAGCTATTATAGTTACTATTTATTTTATACTATTTAATATAAAGATACATATATACTCCTCCTTTTTTAAAACCCCTTTTAGTCGCCCCGAGCTACTATAGCTACACTATTTATTTAATTAATATATAAATATATAAATATATATACTATTTAAATATTTAAATAGGTTAAAACTTTCTGTAGTACTCTAACGATTTTTAAAAATATTTACTAGAAAAATACTATTAATACTATAAATATAGACTTAGTTAAATATAAAAAAGTTTTAATATTACCTTTACAATATTATTTATTTTTATTATACTATATAGTAAATAATATATAGCATATATAATAATTTTTATAATAGAAATTTAATAGTATTATTTAGTATTATTACGGAGGATTAAAAAAAGTAAATATTAAATATTAATATTTAATAAGAATTTATATATAGAGAGCTAATTAGATATCTAAAAATAAAATAAGGGTATATACTAAAACGCTAGGGTAGGCTAGAGTAGGCGTACCTATTTTAGTGCTTATATTTAATAATAGCGCATTTATCTATAATACTATTCTTTTTTTAAAAAACTTTTATTTCTAAAACTTTATAATTAGTTTTATATATTCCTAACTTTTATATATAGTAGGGCGGAGTTAAATATTTATAAAAGTAAAATATGTTTATTAAAGCAGTAATATGTATAAATACTAAAATAGTAAACTATATAACTACTTTGATTATAACCTACCTATTAAAGTTATAAATATAATAGGTAAGGTTAGCTTCTTTTATTTACTACTTATACTTTTAAAAAAGCCTATTATACTAAGCTATATTATTCTTATAGTCATATTATACTACTTATTTACTACTTATACTTTATTATTTATTAATTACTTTTAGTTATTTTTTAATTATCTATTACTTATTTTTAGTTTTTTACTTCTATTTATTATTAGTTAATTATTTATTTATTATAATCTAGGTAATAGCTATTTATATATTATAAGCCTTTAGGAAGGATATACTTAATTATTAAGGTATTTATAGGTAACGCTAGTAGTACTCTATAAAATATTCTTAATAATCTATAATATTAAAGTAAGATTATTAGTTAGAGTTATTAAAATCTTTCTATTTAATAGGGAATTTTAATAAACCTCTACGGCTATTAATAGAGTTTGTTATATATTTATTAATTAAGGTATACATATACTCCTCCTTTTTTAAAACTCCTTTTAGTTGCCCCGAGCTACTACAGCTACACTATTTATTCGATTAATATATAAATATATATATATTTATTAATTTTATAATTTAGTATTACTTTAACATTATAAACTAGTAGGTCTTTTTTTATAGGAATTAGTCCTTATAGTTCTTACTACTATCTTAATAGTAGTATTATATTTTATAAGTAAAATAACTATAAATAAAATTATAAATATATATTTTTAAGCGTAGCGTAAGTAGTAAAATTAAATTTAAAAGTTTAGCCTATACTATAGTTGTTATTTAGTTATTTATTATAAATATCTATAACTTTAAATAGTTTAAAATTTTTATTTTTTTGTTTTTTAGAGCAACGCGTGTAGACGTTATATATATTAAATATAATTTAGATATTTATATAGATCTTTAGGGCTTTTTTTTTTAAAAAAATAAAGTTACGCTTTTAGCGTAGTACCTATATTTTTTTAAAAAAAATAACTACTAGTTATTATAAGAGTTTTTATAAAATAGCTCTGTAATAATCTAAATATAATAATAATAGACGTAGTACGTAGTTATATAGTAATAGATATATTAAAAACGCTATACTTAGTTATAATAAATTAAAATAGTAATACGTAAGTAAGTATTACTATTTAATCTAGTACTAAACCCCTATTTATAAAGGAAAGAAAAAAAGAGGTAGCATATCTATAGTATACTATAGAATAGTAATATGTACTAGCGCCCCCGCTACTATATACAGAATAATAAAAAAAAGTATAACTAGTAGTTTACTATACTAAATAGCTATTTATATCTTTTTTTATAGATATTACTATATATACTATACTATCTTATAATAGCTAAATAATCGTATAAAAGTAATAAATATAATACTTAGTACTTTACTAAATCTATTTCTATAAAGACCGCCCTACTAGTAATCTTTATAAAACTTTAGTATACTACTAGAAGGCTCTGTCTCTATAGGTAAGTAGGTCTAAAATAAATAATAGCTATAATAGCTATAAACTATAATTTTATACTAGAAATAGGCGAGCGAATACTACACTTATATAACTATAGCTATAGTAATAGTAATTATTACTAACCTACGCAATTATAATAGTAAAGAACTCTAAAAATTTTAAAAATCCCTAGAATCTTATTATTATAAATACTAACCTAAACTATATCTGTAAATAGAAGTAATAGTTTCTAATTATACTAAATAACTAAAATAACTCTAACTATATAGAGTTTAAAGATAAAATATTTTAATATATAACTATATATCTAGTAATAAAATAGCTATAGAACGTAAAAAAGCTAGTAAGAATAGTATTAGTAATAATATAAAAAGAGCTATATATAAAATAGTAAACATAATAGGCAAATATAATAAACGTAATAATAATATATAAAAAAAGTAGGGAGAGAAGCGTTACAAAATGTCTATAAGTATAGGTAAAATAATATATAATAGTTTAGATACAAAATATAATAATTTAAGTATAAAAAAAATAGGTAATTAATACTTAAAAAAAAAAAAAGTTTCTATCTTATTATAAAAAACCTATTAATAAGTACTATTATAATCTATTAGGCCCGACCGTTACAGTCGAGCCCGGATCTTTAGGGCTAGTAGTTATTAATTATTAGTATATTTTTTTATTTTTATCTGTGCCTATATTAGTACTAAATATAGTTATTATCTTATATAGTCTATATCTATAAGAAGTCTATTTATAACTTATACGTTACGTATTACTTTTTATTCTTTTACTAGTATACTAGGAGGTTTAGTACTTATATATAGTAAATATCGTTTTATAGCTTTAAATAGTATTATACCTATTAATATAATACTATTATTTATTTTAATTTTTATATTACGTAAAAATTCTATTTAGTTATTTTACTTATAATTAATAAAGTAGTATAGATAAGCTTTTAACACTTAATTAGTAATTTTTATTTATTTATCTATCTCTAAGTAAAAGGCTATAGATAATTTTAGTATTATACTAATTTTTTGAGATAGTTATTTTTAAAAATAAAACGTAAATTGCGTACTATAATTAGTAATAAACTTTAATAAGTATTCTTTTTTACGGTAAACATACTTAATAAAAGTTTAAATATAAGCTTTAGTCTCTTTTAGTCGCCCCGAGCCACTATAGCTACGCTTTTTATTTAATTAATATATAAATATATATATAAGCTTTAGTATTAAGAAATATTAAAGGTATAAACTTTTTTTTAAATAGTTAGTTAATTAGAACTATAATATATTTATAATTATAACTATTATAATAACTTTTAGATAATAGCGTAATAAAATTAATAGATATACTTATCTAATATATATCTAGTATAAGTAGTAGGTATAGTAGATTATACTTATCCTTATATCTTAATTTTGTTTTAGAATAAATAAGGTTATTATATATATAATAGGCGACGCTGTTTATATAGCGTAGCTAATAGTAATATTATAATAATTATATATATATTTTACTCTTATTATTATACCCGACTATATAGTTATTATAATATAATTATATAAAATATAATTAGACTTTATTATTATAGAGTATAAAAACTCTACTATTAATATATAATAAATTATAATTTAGGTAATAGTCTTATAATTTAATATAAATACTAAGGTTATAATAGAGATAGTAAGGTATATAGTATATACTACTCTTTATAGCGTTAACTATAGCCTTAATAATATTATTATAATAACTAATTATTTTAAATAATTATAATAGGTTTACTTTCATTAGTATCCTTATAATTATTATAAAGTTTTAAAGTAGTATTTTTATTTTAACTATTAGAAATAAATAGTATTTTACTAATTTTAAAGCCCTGTTAAAATAAGTTTATAATATATAATTTTATTATATTTATTAAGATTTCTACTAAGTATATAGCGTATTAGTAGTCGCTATTATATATAATATATATAAGTAGTTTAAATTATTTATAAGATAATAGTACCTACTATTAGTATTATATTTAATTATTATATATATTTATAAAAATATTTTTAGTTTATTTTATTAGCGTATTAAGCTTTATACCTTTTCTACTAGACTTATATTTAATTATAAAATTAAATTCTAATAAGAACTTAGCTTATTAGACTTATTAGCGATTTAGCAATTTTATAGTTTTTTTTTATAATAAAGTTACTATTAGTAACTACGTAATTAGAAAGAAGAGTACTAAATATACTATATAAATTAATAACTAGCTTTTAAAAGATACTGCGCTAAGTTTAATTAAGAAAAATAGTACTAAAATAGACACGTAATAACTACTTAATAGTACTTAATAGTATTATAGCTTAGTATAGTTTATTACCCTATTTAGTAACTTATACTAGTATATCTATTATTATAAACTAATACTAAATAGGCATTTATAAAAAAAATATTAATATATTATAACTATAATATACGTTGTAGCGTCTAAGGTATTATTTATTAATAATAATATATTACTTCTTTATAACTAAAATACACGCTCTCAGCACGTTAAAAAATAAATTTTTAATAAAATATATATACTAGACTTATTTTAGTCTATACTGCAGAGCACGTTACAGGGGGGTGAAACAAAAAAAGAGTAATCAAAAAAGATACCTTTTTTAAAAAATTATATAAAATTAATTAATAAGCCTAAAAATACGTGAATAATACCGTTTTAAAGAGAAAATTATAGAGATTTGAATTAATATTTTAGTTACTGCTTACTAAGCATAAGTGAATAACTAAAATTACCTAAACCTAGTAATTTTTTTAACCCCTTTTTTAAGTTCCTATAACTTTTTAGTTAGTAAATATAATTAACTAAAATTTTAACTATACTCTTTTAGGCCTAGTATAGGTCACGTAACTAGTGTTTCGAAGTATATTAGTAATCTAATAATAAAATTATATTAATTATAAAAATAGTACTAAGCCTTATATAATTAATAATCACGTAATATATTAGTAATATTATACTATATTATAATATCTTTTAGATTTTATAAACCTAGACTCCTATTTTCTTAAAATAGCACTAAATCTTTCAAAACTCGAATATAAAGTTAATCTCCTTTTAAAAGCAAATAATTCACCCTCTTTAATTGCTACAACTTTAAATAAGTTAGAAAAGACTATTTATAACGCTATACAACGTATTAAAAATAAAAATAAAAAAGATTATAATATAAAAAAGATTAAAAAAGGCAGAGTTTCAAAGTTAACTTAAAAAGATAAAAGAAGTATTAATAGAGACTTAACTAGAAGTCCTAAAAAAGAAAATTAAAGACTATTAATAGAAAATAGTCTAAATATTATAAAAAGAACTTTATAATCCTTTTTAAAAGAAAAGGGCTACTCTATTAATATAAGTAAAAAAAAACCAATAATTAACAAAGAAAACGCTAAAAAAAGAGTAAAATACGCTAAAGAACAATTAAAAAATATTAAAAATATAAAACTAGAAAAAATAATATT